>PVIW01006384.1:0-87942 GCA_004026585.1 Noctilio leporinus | reverse complement strand
GTTGCTAAAATCAAGTCAGAGTTGCTATATTTTATCATGTCAAAACCAGTTCCTAATGCTGCACTGAGTAGTGTACATTAGGAAAAGCCAACATTTGTCCCCCTCCCCAGCTCAAAATGCTGTTGAACTTGTAAATAAAACCTAATGCTGAACAACTAACATGGAAGTATTCTATAAAAATAAAGCTAAACCTATCAAGGAGCTGGTGAGAAGCTTCACAGATGAAAAAGTAGAAAGAAAACATATCTCTACTGATTTTCATAAAGCCAACCTGATAGCTATGATGTGGCCAATAATAGAATGTAATGGCTGATGATGATCAAAAGATGTAGCTATTCATTAACGACCAGGTGTATCAAAAGAATAGCACACACTAAGCAGTGCCATCTCCTGACATGTAGTTTTATAGGTCAAAGTGTACTACTTAACCTATGAGAAGTGAGACATAAAACTGTCATATGAGAAGAGAACAACAACTCATCTAGTATGGAATTCTGCATTTAATAAGGACATCCAAGGACACTCTGGTTGTGCATGGCCTCACCCTTCCTACCCAAGTCTTATAAGCATCATTAATATCTACTTGCTTTCAAATCACTGTAGATAGTGAAACATTCAAGTTCCAACTCAAGAGAAAAAGAGTTTGACTTCCAGGACAGCTTACTGCTTACTCCTGCTCCAAAACAAGAGAATCACAGTTTTGTCCAGTATTTTGATTTTGCATCTTGTCTTCAGCACTACCATTCCGTTAATTATTGACTTGCAGACAATGGGGTGACCAGATAACTGACATTAGTACAAGACTGAGGAAAATGGAGAATGGTCATACTCAAACATCACAACAGCTTGTCTTGCCTCGCTGCATTATCTAAGAAAATTTTATCCAAGTAGGCTACTCCCTGGTTACTGAAGACAAGAGAACAGGCTTGATTCTACACAACCTACTCAGACAGGTTGAGCAAGGACCTTGTGCAGTGCCATGACCTTCTCTAACTGTAAGCTGTAGTACATAGAATGGCCGGTACACTGGGGAGCATGAGCAGCATGGTTGAGCAAAAGCACCGTCAAGTCCAAAACCCAGGTGACCCTCACTAGCCACAGAACCCCCAGCATTCCCTTCGCATCTTTCTACAACATATGCTAATCAACTTGAACTAAAATGGCCAAATAATTGCCATATCATGCTTTAAGAGGCACTATCAATGGCAGTATTAAACAGGTAAGATCTATAGAAAGAAAAAATCCTAAGAGAAAAAAATTAAAGTGAGTTCATGTCTTTCTTAAAGTAGACTAATGAAGATAGGTTAGAGAACTCAAAGTTTGGCTTTAAAATTGAACTTTGAGAACCGCTAATGTAATTGTTTCGGGTCTTCCTCTAAAAAGCAGACCCAAACCTACGACTCAAAGGGAATTCTTTACTGTCCTTACAGTAGTGGGTGGTAAATAATTACTATTAAAAAAAAAAAAAAGCCTAGACTTTTAGATCAGAAAACCTCCCCTGAGTTTTACATTAAGGAAAAGGGGGTAAGGTGTAAGAAATTAACCCGGTCAACCGCCCATTAAAGAAGGAAGGCTCCTTGTGTTTCTCAGCAGAAGGAAAGGTTTCCAAAGAACCACTTACCCCAATTCTCAGGTCTACTGCCAGTTAAGCCACACCATGCTGGGCGGGGGGCACAATGTCCCAGCTCCTCTCGTCCCATTTTGCCCTCATCAAACACAACAACTGTACGGAAACTAAATGATATGCAGATCTATGGCAGTCAGCGGCTAGAGGAGAATAATTCCAATCAGGTAATGCCACATCTCCAGCTGAAAGTATGACAACGAGGGGGAAATTTGGCTCCCAGAGGGTTCATCCCCCACCTCCAACAGCAAAAGCACAAAAACAAAACTGCAGAGAGATATGCATCCCCCCAAAACAGAGCAAGAGAAAAGGCAACATCTGAGCTGTATATTAAAATGCCCCATTAAGGCATGAAAACGTGTACTGAAATGCCATAAAATTGCACAGATTTTATTTTCTGTTGCCCAAAGATTTAAAAACTTCAGCATCACTCTTGCCCAAAAAAAGCTACCGCACAGCCAGGGCTGCCAAAAGTGTTCGCTAGGAAAAGCTGATGAGGGACTCGGCTGTTTTGGAATCACACGACATAAAACACAGCCTCGCTGGGAAGGCAGGGCAGCAGCGAGGCATTAGGTTACAACGCCAGGAACAACCTCTCTGACTTGCAAAGGTCAATGGAAGTCAGTAGCAATTCAATTATAAAATGAGTAAGACCAGTTCCGTTGCAATGCCAATAGAAGTCAGGGCAAATTGCTCTACTCCATAAAGCAGAGAGCATTTTGATACCATAATCACAGACCTGAGGCATTATTTACCGGCTGAGGTTTCTGCCTACATAAACAAACAAAAAATATAACAACCATGTACTGTTATGCTTAGGAACCAGAAAATAATCAGAGCCTGTCTTCCATAAACTTCTGAGGAAGGCTGACACTTTGACGGCTCAGGGAATTTAGAGCAGGGAGCTCAGGACACAAACTCCAGCCCCGGGAGAGATGGGGGCTGCGGAGCTCCTCCTTCTACACCGCCTCCTCCCAGCTCAGTCTCCTCACATGCAGAATGGTACTCGCCAGCCAGCGGTTCCCAGATTAAGACGCTAGCAACCAGTAAACTTATGTAGTATGAGGGACAGAAATAATCAAAAATAAAACTGAGTTTCAGTTTCAGTGATGTTGAGCCCTGTGCTTCATACATCAAGCCTTCAAGAAAATATTAGCTAAAAGCCTGGAGTATGGACTACCTATTGGGTGGTGTACAGCCATGAACTCATTTTGTTCTTGGCAAAAACCACATAAAATGTTATTTGCTCCAAATGCATGAGGCTGAGGAGAATTGGTCGACATCATAAAAGATAACAAGAAGCAACAGATTTAAGTCCAGGTTAGCTTGAATCCAAATTTAACCACAAATAATTTGACCATTCAATAAAGTTCTTTGCTGCCCATGTATTTCCACTGGTAGGGGCCTCCAAATATTGGGGCAATGTGATCCTGAGAGAACAGCCCAGCAGACAGTGAAAGATCATCAGATCTACCAGGAAATCTACCATTCAGCAAGAGCTACCCATTCTCAAGGCAGCGCCAACTAAGTCTCCCTGGGTCCACTCCGGCTTAAGGGCCTCCGGACCCTTCCTCCCGGGCTAGGTTTCATTCTTCTCTCTTCAAAGTCTGACACCTACACTCAGCACACCAAGGACCAAGCACCGCCTGCATCAGCATTGAGCTGAAATTCTGTTACTTAAATACATAGATACACATATGGATGTGTATTGTATGTGTGGATACGCCTTTATCTATGTGTACAGAACAAGGAACACTTGGTAGGAAAAAGAAATGGATATGCAGAAGAAAACCATCACTCCCAACCCCTAAGGATAACCACTGTCATGACTGATTAATATTCTTCCAAATGTATTTGTATGCTTATACATCTATAGGCATTTTCCTAGCCTGGTTCTGTCACTAGCCAGCTATGAGTGAGACTGCATGGGTTACTCATCCTCTTTGTGCCTCAGTTACCTCAACTGTAACACAGGGACAATAACAAACAGATGGAATTGTTATGATTACCTAACTTGACCATGTATTGCAAAATATAGCATCTGGTCTGTAAAACCTGGGGTATGTAGCTTCACTATTACTACCCTCCCAATTTTGTGACCTGTTTTTATATTAATTACTTAAAAACTTAAGAAAACGAGTCTATCTCTAAAATGACTAAGGTAATTAATAGTCAGAGACGTAATCTATTTCTATTCTTAGAGAGAAAAATTAAACCGTGACCATAACTACATTTCAAGCTTAAAAAATCATGCTGTTGATTTTAAAGAATATTAGTATATGCAAAGTTGCAGCCCAAGAATTCACTTTAATAGGCTGG
The DNA here is from genome assembly GCA_004026585.1 of Noctilio leporinus. Classification (NCBI taxonomy): domain Eukaryota; kingdom Metazoa; phylum Chordata; class Mammalia; order Chiroptera; family Noctilionidae; genus Noctilio; species Noctilio leporinus. The sequence continues at coordinate 83,999 of PVIW01006384.1, read as the reverse complement.
AAGATTTTTTTTTTTTTAATCCAAGGGTGACACTAGACTCTCAAGTACGGCTCGGGAGACACATGGGAATGCCTTATAAGGCAGAATGAGCATCCAAAGGGGGTCGGTCACCCTGGGATGCTGACACAAGCAGTCAGTCACAGGAGTGTCCTCCACAGTGACAGCCTCACACCTTTCCTTCTTCCTCCAGAGCCGGTAAGGACTCAGTAGGTAAAAATTAACTGGCCACAGGTTTGTTTTGTTGTATTACTTGCCAACCACACCCTTATTTCCTGGCAACTTTTATCATAGTCCGTAGCAATATTCTGAGTAATAAAAGTCACTTGAATTGGCCATGCTGAGATAATACCTTCCCCTGAATGCAAGACTTCTGCTTATCTTCCCAGCTACCAAAGAAAATGTTCAAATCAGTTACTCTTGACAGTCTTAAAAATTCTGTTTCATTCAGGATAAACAATACTTGGGTTGGTTTGAAAAGATGTTTCTTAGACAGCCTGGCTACCTCCTACGCTGTACGAGTTTCAAAGAGGGCTATAAAGAGAGTGACAGCTGCTTGAATTCAGAACTAGAAATTAAAATAAAAGCTATTAGAAGTGGGGGGAAAAACCCACACCACAGGGAGACAAACTTGAAAGAACTTTTCTCTCTCCTATAAATTCTAGTTACCTGCCATGAACTTATTTTCAATACAGAAGCAGCTGTGTATTTTTTTAAAGACATTAAATACACTTTTTTCCCTCTCCAGAGAAAGGGGGAAATGTTCTTCCTACACAGAAACAGAGTTAAGATTACACAGGATGTCACAGAAGAAGCTGCCTGGTGCTTTGTCATTAACATCAGGAGGGGGCTGATGTTCTGGAAGGTTCTGGGGAAACAGTGATGCAGGGAAGGTGGCTTACATGATGTATTGGGCGGGGGCGGGGGCGGGGGCTCAATTCCAGCCCTGAAATTCCTGACTGCCTTTTCCAACCCATTGATCTGAACACTGTAAAACTGAGTTAAGAAATAATCTGTCTACATATGCTGTTGCTGATTCAAACCCGGTCTTAAACTTCACTTCGCCACACAGTCATTCCGGTCAAGGAATCATGATATTGCAAGCGGTCTAGTCATTCAGAAAGTTATTGCCCTCAGCCCACCTATGAAGCACCATTTAAAAAATGGTAAGGCTTGGAAGATTACTTAAAACAAAGATCAGGTCATGCCTAGTTATTTGCGTTGATTGTAATTTCGTGCCAAGCTGATGAGATATGTTCTGTCTATGAGAAACATTAAAAGCTAGCAGGTGTCACTAAAAATCCACATCAATGATTGGTTTTAAAGTTCTTCTCACACATAAGTGTCCTGATAACATTTAAGGGAAAAAAGGGCAGTTATAATTCACTTAAAAATGAATGTGTACACAAAGGCAATTTCTCAAGATACTCTCTTGGGAACTGAAATTAGAGACTTACCCATCTGCCATGGCTGTCAGCTACGTGTCCTTGACTTCTACTAAAATAATCAGGTTTTAGTAGAGTGTTTGCCTCCCATCCATTATAATAGTCCCACAAATTGCTGTGAGGGAAAGTAGGAAAAAACTGACCTCTACATTACTCATGGTTATGTGACTATTCTTTCCTCAAAGAAGATGTAACATTTTAGTGAGTATTTAATATGTCTCTTTTCCACTGACATACCATAGATACTATTTATACCAGCATATTTTACACTATTTCTACTAAACCTATTTTCCAAAGCAGTTATATCAAGCAATATGTATTGAGGACACTTAACAAAATAAGAAACTGCCTTCCTTTAGATGGAAAGATAGTCTAACTAGTTTTTAAAACCATCAGGGCAAAAACTAAGACATTAAACACAGGAACAGATTTCCCTATGAGCCTAAAAGGTGGCTCACGACATCCGCTTTGATCACCTGCCCTCACCTCCACACCCAGTTAAGAAGTCCCAACAACTCACTTTAACCTCTCCCCCAGATACTCATTTTATTCTCCATTTCTAGTGCCATGCTACCGGGTCATGCCAACATCAGCCTAAGCCTACACTACTTATTAACCAGCCTTTGACCATGGCATTCCTGATTTCTACAGACCAATTTGTGTGGTCATCCTTAGAAGGAAAACAGCCATGCTTCATTGCATATCCATCTCTCCCACCATAGTTGCATTTTCATGTTTTTTCCGTCTGAGGTTCTGTATCCTCATCACAGTGCCTGTGGTCACTACAGGACTACAATGACACATGCTCAACAAAGCGTGCTGCAGTGAGCACATCTGAAATTCGGGTGGGAAAGTGCCAACCCATCAGAACCCAAGTAAGACCCACTCAGAGCAGCATTAAATCCTGCCAGTTGGCTTGCAAGATGGTTTGTTTTCAGCTCGCTGTAAGTCATATTTTTATGTTACCTAAATAAACTCTATCATGTATAAAAAAAGATAAGCACAGAGTATATAATTACCCAAGAAGATACAAATAAAAGCTAGTCCCATGACTGTCTAGTTCTGTTTAAAATTAGAGCTAGAAAAAAGGAAGAAAGGGAGAGCTTACTCAAATTTCAGATGATATTCTCCCCCTCCCCAGAACTTTTTAAGTATTTTTTCTGCCTTGAATACAAAAAAAAATAACGATGAATAAATCTCATTTAGCCTCATGAACTTTCCTCGTATTGAGGGGAATTGCCACAAACACTCTCTTCATGTAGAAGTTATGTAAGGGTGTAAATTTGAAGTGAGCAGTGAAAACAAAGATACAACACACACTAAAATTTTTTAGAGTTGCTTTACTACTAGCTCTCCAAAAATAAAAACACAAAAAAAATAATTTGAGAATGAAATGAAAGTGAACCTTTGACCTTTTTCATCACTTAGCAGGCTACCTCATATTTTGCTATTTCACAATTGACTTAGCTAGATTGACTCAGCTTTGCAGTTTACGAAATTATTCAGTGCTGTGTAAAAATGAGTGTGGCTTCTGCAAAATAATGAAAGACAATAATTTCAGTAAATAGTTGACAGCTAGCTGCTCTACTTAAAGAAGTCTGGCTAGATACTACAGTACATGCATTTTAGTTCATAATAATCATCAATAATAAAGATATATAAGCAAGTAACTAGAATTGTATAATATTTTAATAAGTTTAATATCCTCAAGTTTAATACTACTTAATCATATGTAACAAAGAAAAACACTGAGCTAAAACACTATGCTAAAGCTAATTAAAGTCTTCACCAAAGATATTAAGTGTCTTTAATCAAAATGGTCATGTCTCAGTTGAGAGTGTGATGGGGTTAAACATAAAGGGACAAAAATCATGTCTAACACCAGGGTTTCTCTCCCACCCACAGTGGCTGGGTTCTCTGCTTCTAAGCTCAGGCTAACAGGCTTGCTGAGTTTTGGCTAACGACTTTCTGACCTGCTGGATGTTAAACTGAAACTAACTGAGTGTTTTCCAGGGTTGGCTGTCTGGGACATCACAGTTTCATACCCTACCGATGTAGAGGATGAAATAACATATCACCAACCACTTCCCTCAAACGCGTAACCTGCGACCCAATCACGGTGCCGCAGAAGTGCCCCAGCTCCCCATTCTAATTCCCTGGATCTTGCCAGATACTCTACCTAACTCTTACACAAAAATTATTTGTCCTGAATTTTATTATATCAAATTTAACTTATACTACAGTGATTAAATGGAGAGAGAGAAAAAGACATGGTTGCATTTAAATTTTCTATCAGAGTCATAGAAACTAAAGCATTTGGAATAATAATCAACCAAAGCTGGCTCAAGTTCATACCTTAACCAAAATAAACATAGTAAATGACTCTACCACTAACAATGAGAAAAAATACAATGAAAGATTAAACTCTGGACACCTTCAAGTAAAGCTGATTGACTCAGGCTACGGGGGGTGGGGGGAGCATTTAAGCTCTAGTGATAAGAATACATTTTTTGAAGAGGTTGAGTTTTCAATATGCTGATTCATATTCAGTAACAGTTTTTTAGTATCTTTTCCCTGTATACTTCCCTTCAAACGCATATATACCACTTCTCTTCATTTATTTTTCTTCTTTTGGAATATGCAAAACATACCCCTACCTTGTTCTTTCTGAAATAATTATTTTTCAGACAACTTAAGTTTCACTAAAGCTTAGCTACAAATAGCGGGGGGTGAGGAGTGAGGGGCAGTTTTTATTGTTTGATCTTATGGCTTCTAAGATTAAATAAAATCGCTCCATGATGAAAATCACATGGCTTTCCTAATTTTGACAACTTTCCCCCACTCCCAAAGAAAAAAAACATCCAATGCTACAATCAAAAAGAATTAATGGCCCCAGCTGGTGGCTCAGTGGATAAGGCATCAGCCTGCAAACCCAAAGGTCCCTGGTTCGATTCCTAGCCAGGGCACATAACCAGGTTGCAAGCCAGGTCCTGTAGCTGGAGGCAGGTGAAAGGCAACCATACATTGATATTTCTCTCCCTCTATGCCTCCCTCCCTTCCCTTCCCTCCAAAAATAATAATATCTTTATAAATAAATAAATAAACGTCAAGTTAAAAAGTACAAAATGTAGAATGAAACATCATATGAATGGTGAACATCATAAAAACAAAATAAAGGGATTGACTAATAATCGTTTTCCCTTAAAATCAAAAAATTTTTGAAGAATTATATGACCTATAATATAAATTGTAGCAAACCATCTTGAATATTCCCATTAAAGATGTGCTAAATACCGCTTCAAAAATTTATTACTCATTAATAATTACAGGTTGGATGTTATAATTCAATTCCTATAAATGTCAAAAAAGTAGATGTGATTCTAAGACAAAAGTTCCCTCTTTGGTTGTTTTCTTAATGAACTATAGTCAATTCAGTTTTGAGACATATTATCAATGACTTTTTTCCTTTTCCCCTTTTTATTTTTCAACATTTGCCTCTTTTTATTAATACTTCCACTTGAGAACAAGTGAAATATAAGAAACAATTCTAACCAGTTAATTTTATTCCTTATTAGCAACTCTCTTGAGAGAGAGTAAAAGTGAGAAAAAAGTAAGAGAATAAAACTGTTAGCTGGGATCAGAAGTTGAAACTACTGTATAAAAGAAAGCTGTGAAATTATCGGTTGATTTTAATGATCCATGCCCCTTCCTCTGGAAAACAAGGATCTGATTGTAAAACTAGGATTTGTATCATTTGAAATATGTCTTAAACAAGGCCCCCAGTAAAGACCAAACATCTTTAGGAAAATAATTTTTGACAACAGAGCCAACAACATACAATGAAGAAAACCTCTTCCATAAAGAATGCTGGGAAAATTGGAAAGCCACAAGCAAAAGAATGAAACAAGGCTGCTCTTTGTCACTACATGTAAAAATTAACTCAAAATAGATGAAAGACTTACCTATAAGATCTGAAACAATAAAATGCATAGAAGAAAACATGGGTACTAAAATCTTCGGGAAGATTTTTATGAATTTGACCTCAAAGGCAAGGGAAAGAAGTAAAGCAAAAATTAAAGAGTGGAGCTATATCAAACTAAAAAGCTTCTACAAAGAGAAACCTTCAACAAAACAAAAAGATAACCAACCAAACAGCAGAAGACATTTGCAAATAACACCTTCGGTAAGGAGTTAATATCCAAAATACATAAAGAACTAATAGGAGTGAACAACAACAAAAATAAACAATCCAATTGAAAAATGGGCAGAGGACCTGAACAGGTACTTCTCCCAATGCAAATCAAAACTACAATGCAATACTACTGCATGCCTGTTAGAGTGGCTATTATCAATGAAACATGTAATAACATGTTGGAGAAGTTGTGAAGAACAAGGAACCCTCCTTCACTGCTGGTGGGAATGTATGGTGGTACGCCATCATGAAAAGATTATTCAAGTTCCTCAGAGAAGTATTAATAGAATTACCATATGACTCAGCAACCCCTCTTCTGGGTATCCACTAGAAAATCTGAAAACAGTTATTTGTGAAGATATATGTACTTCTATGTTCATTAAAGCATTCATTACTTGCAATAGCCAAAACATAGAAACAACAAAAGTTTCCTTTGATAGATGACTGGATAAAAAGGATATGGTACATATATACTATGGAATACTAACCAGTCATAAGAAAAGATGAAATCGTGCAATTTGCAATAACATGTATAGATCGGGAGAATATGACGCTAAGTGATAAAAGTCAAACAGAAAAGTTCAACAACCATACTGTTAGCATGGGTAGCTAGTTGGTATTAATAAAGGGAGCAAAGGGAATCAGGCATTAAGCCTAATAAACTAGGGAACTGAATCAGACAATAAGCCTGCTTCACTAACTGGGGATAATATGATTTTACTCGTGTAGGATATAAAACTAAAAGCAACAAATGAACAAATAAAACAAAAACACAGACAACAAAATGGTGGTTACCACAGGGGAAGGAGGCTGGGAGGGTGTTAAAGGGGGTTAAATAAACAGTGATGGAAGGAGATGTGACTTTGGGTGGTGGGTGGACAATGCAATACATTTTATCATAATGTATCAATCATTGTATCAAAGTAATGTATTATAGAATTATACACTTGATACCTATATAATTTTATTAACCAATGTCACCTCAACAAATTTAATAATTTTTGAAAAACAAGAAAATAATCACCCCCCAAATTTTTAATCTTTAAAAATGTTTAAGTAATTTAAAATATTTAAAAAATTAAAACATCATAGCCCCCCTCCCCATGTTATCCCAGGAAGGATTCTGAGTCCTCCCATAGACATCCCACATCAATGATGTTTGCTCGCATTGATCTTTGGATATTAACTACCTGGACATTTGATTGTATAACTGCTTATGATGATGGTATTGCATCAATATTTGTTGCTATCTTCATTCCCTTCCTCCCTTTGACAACCACCTCACTTTTATGCCAGTATAAGCTCTGTAGCTTTAAATAGATGCAAAATACAAAAAGGGAGAAGGGGAGATGAGAAAAACAAATGAAAACTACTTCCAGAATCAGCAGGGGTGAAATCCCACAACAAAGCAGCCACCAAGGCAGACATGCACCCTCACAATGCAGGTTTTGGGACCATGATCATCTTTATTATCCACACCAATAACCACAAATCAGCAACCAGTAGCCTCTACTGGGCTCACCACTTTGTTTTGTAGGGATCTGTGTTTAAAATTCAAATGTCTAGGCTCTCTTTAAAAACCAGGCAACCTGGCAATGCTGAGACACCATGATCACATGACAAGAATTTACTGGAACATGGTGGCCTGAATGGGGCCTGAGAACTGCCATGTGCTGGGCCTACCGTTGCAACTCAGTCCATGCAGCCTGGCCCGAAAAACAGGTCTGTTTGCCGCCCCTGCATAGAATCTGATACCTGTCTCACAAGGAAGTCAGAAAAACACGGCAAGTAAACCTCAGCACAACAGTGAACCCCACATGCCTTTCATCTAAATGCATTTAACATCCGACTCCATCCGCTCCTCTCAAAAGATGTGCTTTCATTTCAGCTCCCCTTCCATTTGTCTCAGGGTTATGTAACCTCACAGGAGGTCACACAAGTCTCCCAAAAAAGAAACTTAAGCTGTCTTTTGAAAGTATAAAAGGAACCATGCATAACAAAGACAAACACAAAACTGAAACTTACATTCTCTCCTTGACAAGAAAACATTACCCTTTCCGTTGTTCACATAAATTACAACCCTAAGGGAAAACGAAATCAAAATGCACAGGACAGAAAACCATGGCCACCCAGGGGACCTATGACAGATACGCCATAGTCTCAGCATGCCTTCAAGCAGAAAAATAAAATGAACATCTTACCATCTTCCAGCTCAAGACAAAGATTATATACAGCCACTGGTCTCTTGGCCCTCTGGCCTGGTCTCTTCGATTGTCTTGGTGGAGCATTTGGGGGTGACGCTGACAGGGAGACTGGCTCAGGGAATGTGGCATCAGGCAGGGTCCTAAAAATCTGCCATCAAAACATAAAAGGACATTAATTATTTCCCCTGAGCAGAAACTGTGTGTTCCAATAGTAAACCAGCATCAAACAACATCTGATTTGGAGTTCATCCAAAATGAGTCGGAGCTAAAAACCCATTCCTTCAAATTTGGGGTGTAAGTCCTTAGTCTTTTTTTTTTTAAGAGGAGATTTCTAAGTAATGCTTCTCAGTAAAATTAAGTCAAAGCAACATCAAATCTTTATGCTTCACAATAAATTCATTTCCAAACTAAAAATGTATATCTTTACCAAGTACAGATAATAGCACAGCTCTTTACCCATTAACGGAAGTAGCCAGGATAAATTATTAAAAACAAATATCCCTGAAATTTCACACAGTTATATTTATGCCAAAAAGCTGGTCTCAATTTTTTTTCCAAACTACACAAACAAAAACATACGGCTGCAAATATTTTTAGTTTTAAAAACACAGCTTGTGCTTATGGAATTACTTTTCAGATTCTACATACATTTCTCAAACCCTGTTCTGTGGATTTTATCAATTCACTCTAATCTCCAACTTCTCTTAATAGTCTTCCCTCCACTTATGAAACCTGGAATATAAGCACATTATTCACAGTACCATTCACATATTAACAATAATGTTAACTAAAGTGTACTGCTGCGTTGCTTAGCAATTTTTTGTCTTCTGAGAAAAGCACTTGGTGTCATAAAGGGAAGTGCATCATACAGATGATTTATAATAGACCCTCCACGGCTACCCAGACCGGGGCTCAGAGGCTTCCTGTCCCCAACAACTTTGTCCCCTTCAGCCTTCAGGGACGTCATATAATCAAGTCTTTCAAAACAACCTCCTAACAGGCAGGCAGCCCAGAGGGCTGATGCTCCCAGGGAGGAAGCAAGAAATAGGAAGAAAGCCAGCAAGCATCAAACAAAACATAAATACACAACAATAAAGGGCACGCCACAAACGCCCCCCACCTGTTATGGGGAAATTATTTATGCATTTGAATAAAAACAGCCATGTGACCTGTGTATGAGAGAGGGTATCACATATACGTGTATCACATTTCATAAGAGAAAGCAATATCAAAGTTGTAATCAGTCTAAAAATCCTCACATAAAATCTACTATATATCAACATAAATAAGCATTTCACCAGAACTACTTCTTTATAGTACCATACTGCCCCCTCATGTGTAAACAGAATAAAAAATGATTGATTTAAACTGTCGTGCACAAATATTTGCTAGAGAAATTTAATTTAGTGCTCCAACTGGTAACCTGCTAACACCATATTTCTACAGAATCTGTGTTCCAATAGGGTACTCTGGCAAATAGCACATTACTTATCTGTCTTAAAAAATCCTCTGCTGCCCAAGACTATTGTCTACAGCTAGACTTACTGACATCTGTCATGTTCACATTTTTAAAAGTTTGTGGAGTGGTGGGGATAGGAGACAAGTTAGGTTGAGAAGAGTAGGTTGAAGTGAAGAAGAAATGATGGGAAAACGTAATTCCATTGAAACACAACAGCATCTCTGTGTGACCAGCATTTACAACAGCTCCTGGACTGACTTCTGTTTGATATTAAATACAACAAATGCCTCTTGGATGTTACTGGACTAGGAAACCAAGCAAAACAAAGAACCAAGGCACCCAAAGCCTAAATAAACAATGGAAAAGTTAAATCCCAAGAACCGACACCGCATAGCTGGTAACCTTCCAGGTAGAACTTTCTGGAAGATCACACAGACTGGTATGGTGCAAATGCTGACAATGCCTCTTCCTACTCCCCATTCCCCTCTCCCCCACCACTTCAAGGGGATGGAGAGGGTGGGGTGAGAGAGCACTGATCAGGAACGGGGTTGGTCCCAACTGGCAGCATCAGACCACCAAGCAAAATAGGACCTAGGATTGTGACTCCCGCCATATGCGACAACCTGGATGTCCCTGAAAGGCACTATGTTATTACTGAAATAAGTCACTCAGGGAAAGACAAATAACTTTATTATCTAAGTTCCATGTGAAATCTTGAGGGGAGGAAACACTAAGTAATAAAAACAGGAAACAGTTTGGTGGTTATCAGAGGCAGGGGTTGTGGGGAGAAAAGAATATGGGTGAAGGTGGCAAAAGGTACAAATTTCGATTCCCAGCCAGGGCAACATAACCAGGTTGCAAGCCAGGTCTCCTGCCAGTCTGTGGCTGGAGGCAGGTGAAATGCAACCATACATTGATGTCTCTCTCCCTCTCTGCCTCTCTCCCTTCCCCTCTCCCTGAAAATAATAAATAAAAAAAATATTAAAAAAAAAAAGGTACAAATTTCTTCCAGTTAAAGTTACAGCATGGTGACTATAGTTCATGCTGTACTGCATATTTGAAAGCTGCTAAAAAAGTAGATCTTAAAGTTGGCATCACAAGAAAAAAGTATGTAACTATGAGGTAATGACTTAACTCATTGTGGTGATCATTTCTCAACATATACATGTACCAAATAATTATGTTGTGCACCTAAAACTAATACGATGCTATATGTCAACTACATATCAATAAAACTGGGGTTAAAAAAACTATCTGATAATGGGGATGGGACTTCAGTTTTTTTGTTTTTTCTTTAGTGTGCATTTTAACCCCCACCCTCCCCAGTGATTTGAAAGAAACCACCATTTAAATTAATCATTCCACAGCATTCTATGCTTGTCTCGGACGATCCATGTCCAAATCAAAACATCAAAAAGATTATTTCCAAAAAACTGACACTGGGCGTGTGCAGTCAATTCCTTGGACCTTCCCATGCTCTGATCAGGTGTAAAATGCTTCTAAGAGTCTATGGGCCAACCACTCTCCTTCAAGAAACTCTTATGTTGTGTGAACATTTCGAAGAGCTGGGCTGCCACCCACATGAGCTGGTAGCAAAGTAAAGATGCTCACTTGGGAAGGCACTACCCTGGTGTCTGAGTGTTCCCAGCTACTGAAGCTTAGACAAATTTTAAAAATCTGCACCTCATTTTCTCATCTGGATGATGAAGGCTGTAACACCTACATCTTAGTTATTTCGGGGATTAAAAGAGTAATGTTTATAAAGTGTTCAGTGCAGTGGTTGGCACACAGTAACCAGAAATAAATGATAGCTACTAGTATTTGTCATAAGATCACATCCAGTAAATAGTAACAAAAATGGACACAGAGCCTCATGATTCAACTCAGTCACCATTTTGAGAAGGCACCTATATGCTGAGGATAAACATTCCTCAAATTCAGTGTTTAGTTATTCTAAAGGTTGCTATTCTAAAGAGTGGGAAAATTTCATCAAGCAACAGGCCAAAGAGAAGCAAAACAAGAGCATCTTTTTAAAATTCCCAAGTCCCCTAGAATCATACCATTGTTTTATGTATTTATATTTCTGAATTTCAATGCTGAGATTCTTTTAAGTTACTTCCTATTTCATCAAATACATACATTTAAAATTCAATAAACACCTACTAGGTTTCCTCTGAAGCACTTTTAACATTTTTCAACCATTTTTTTTAATTTTTATTTATTTATTTTTAAATTTTATTTATTATTTTGAGAGAGAGGGGAAGGGAGAGAGTGAGAGAGACATCAATGTATAGTTGCCTTTCACCTGCCTCCAGCTACAGACCTGGCTGGAGACCTGGCTTGCAACCTGGTTATGTGCCCTGGCTGGGGAATCAAACCAGCGACTGTTGGGTTCGCAAGCCAGCACCTTATCCACTGCGCCACCAGCCAGGGCTTGTTCTCCACATTTTATAATGAGAAAAGCTCAGACTAAATAATTAGCCCAACTAGTCACAATTTCAAAATGGCAGAGTTGGTATCTGAGCTCTCAACTCTGGTCCTAAAGCCTCTGATGCCAATTTATAAAACAAACAAAGTTTAATTCTTAAGGAAAAAGAAAATCACCAACAATACTGTTTTTTGTTTGGAAAGACTAAAACTGGAGAATATCCATACATACTATTATTGTACTGTGTCTTCCTAGCCAGTGTTTACCTTCTCTGCACTAGCCTCTTGTTCTAAATTTTTTTAAGCTACAAAACTATGATTCTATCTGCAATCCCAGAAATAATGAAAAGGATATTCTTTTAAAATTTACAAGAGGAGAAGAGTCAACTATTGAAACTTTTGACCTATTTTTTGACTATCTGATTTTAGAAGCTAAAATGTAGCTTATCTTGTGCTCTAGAGCCAAAATGTATGCCATCCTCAAATATAACATGCGTTTCCCAATTCTAGAACCCCTGCATGGACACAAGTGCCTCCACCACCCAGGTCTCTCTCCAAAATACTCTGACTCCCCTAACTTCCAGCATATCGTGACTTTTGTTGGAGGCCACACAAACTCATCCTAACCAACACTGAGAATTAAGAGATCAAGTCTACTCAAAATTTTATTTTTTTCTGGGTAGAAAGTTACTTCACTGCACATAAGAAAAACTTGCACCAGACAATCTGACAACAAAAATAAAAAAACAAACTCCACATGGAGTAGGGGTGGCAGGGAAGCAGGCACGGGGGCAGGTCTCCTTGGAGTGCCAGCACAAACGTAAGTCCAGCACTAGTGTCAGCCGCCCCAGACTCAACAAAGGGATGCTAATGCCCCTGGGAGTGAGCCACGCACAGAAATACCTCCCAACATCTTTCATGCTCTGCTCCCAAAAGCAAAGGCGATGACGGGTCCACTTCTGCAGGAAACACATTGCACGTACCAAGAAATAAGGGTGGTCTCTGGATATTCTGCTTTGTGCTCAACTCAAACCAGCAACATTTGATGCAATTGAATTAACAAGCACTGTGGTTAAAGGAAATTAAAGAGGATGAAGTATTTTTTTTAAAAGATGCTTTACAGAAGATTTCACTGGTCTTTATTATAGACTACCACGATGTTTACATATTCCTGTCATTTTGAACAGTAAAAGTAGCAGCAACTGAATCCTTGTAGTATGCCTGACCCAAGTGTTGAACCTATGAAGATTTGACCCCAGATTTCCCGATTTCCATGTGCATGTCTTACACACCATGCTCTGGCTTGAAGTGGGAAATATACTAAGTCTTCATGTTTGAGCTGGTTCGTTGAAACTCAGAATCTTGGCGCTGAACATTTCCTAGTTATCACTTAGGCCAACCCCTTTACTTCACAGTTAAATAAACTGAGGACCCTAGGCTTAAAATTTTGCTCATATTAACACTACTAGTTTGTGGCTTTGCTCCCAGACCAAGGTTTCAATGTCAACTGCCATTTCCCCATCTTGCTGGCTCTGACCCTAACAGATTATCCTTTATGTATGTACTTTGCCATCAGGGGAGATTTTGCTCAACAGTTGAAATTCCTTAAAGTGCTTTCATATGCATTATCTGATACAAGCCTGGACACACAGGTCTGTGAGGCTAACTCTGAAGCATGTTTTAGCATTCTGTTCTACTGTCACTGGCAGAAGGGAAGAGGGCAGGAGACAGTCCCAGTCCAACGGTCACTTATCCCATAGGTTCAGGTTTGATTGTGGCCCTGGACAAAGTTTTTTTTTTACAAGATCTTATTTATTATTTTTAGAGAGAGGGGAAGGGAGAAAGACATCAATGTATGGTTGGTTGCCTTTCACTTGCCTCCAGTGAGTGACTTGGCTGGAGACCTGGCTTGCAACCTGGTTATGTGCCCTGGCTGGGAATCCAACCAGCGACCTTTGGGTTCGCAGGCCAGTACCTTATCCATGTGCCACCAGCCAGGGATGGACAAGGTTTTTTAAAAAACAACTTCAATTTTAGTTTATAATAAAAAAGTAAAAGGTGTACTCTATGGAATTTACAAAATGGTAGATGTTCTGGTTTTCCTTTTTCTTTGTAGCTTTGAGCTTTAATTTCAGAGGACATTTTCAGACCCCTTTCCTAAGTCCCAATTTCTGTAGCACTCTAGGCACTAGAATAACACATAACTGACTTCCAGTTTTGGCTTCAAGATGCCAGTAAATGACTTTTATCAACCAGAACTTTTAAAATTAAAACTACCCCAGAACTATCTATCCCAACCCATGAGCATTTTAAATGACATTAACTGTGGGAGTAACTAGTTTCTCAGTGCCCTGATTTTTTTCTAGTGCTCAACAAAAACCAACAAAGGAATAATTATAAGTAACTTGGATAACACAGTGGGAACCCAATGGCACTAAAGAAATTTTCTAGTGCTCACTAAATAACTTTCTCCCCAATCTACGTAAGGTGGACCTATCCTCATTAAACTCTTACATTTATAATGTGAACAAATAACCCCGATTATAAGATGCTGTTTTCTGGTTTGCAAACCTTTAAAAACACTCTGGGCACAGTTTAATCCATTTGCACCTATAAACATTTGGAAAATGTAGCCCTTTCCAGAGTCAGAGGAAAATGCTTACCCAAACATAGCTAAAATGTCTACAAGTAAGCTTCATCAGATAAAAAGCTGATGCCAAGCTACATTTTTTTCCAATCAATACACCCTTTGCAAAATAAAATGTTTGCATGTAAGCAATAAAAGCCTAAAATCACATTAAAGACATACAGATACTCCGTGTCAAATAGAAGGCATACCCCATACAGGATATTCCTCGGATTTTTCACTTTCTCCTCATCCTTCAATCTGGGTGTGCAACTTCTTCCAAGGTTCTTTTTCTTCTCCTACACCAGCAAAGAGAACCTTAACAAAGGAAGGCTACCATTTGCCATCTCCAAAGGTCTGGGGCCCCATAAGGAGAGGCCTCACCCAGCCTGGGGTAGCTGGAGCCAAGACCAAAAGGAGGACCCTGACTCGATGTTAACTATGAAACATTAACCTAAAAGTAAGTAAACACATAACTAACTCATCATCTTTTGAAATGTTCACGGTGAATGACATTTTCCTCTGGGAAAACAAGTGATGACCCCTAGTCACTTGGAAGTCTGGAACAACTGTTTCCCTAGAAAGAAAATATAAGCATGTACCCACTGATTCTCTAAAAGGAAATGAGTGAATGTAAATCACAGTGAAGAAAATATCTCCTGGTTGCACTTACGTATTTATCAGAATAATCTGAAACATTTTTCCAGGTATGTATGCCCAGGCATGACCTAAACTTGACAGATAATGCAGCATACCTTTTTCTAAAATTCTAGTTCCCATTAAAATGCCTAAAGCAAAACCACGTTTTAAAGATGGTCAATGGTGGTACTTGATGAGAAGTTACATGGAGGCACGAAGTTCATCACTAGCCTTTAGATTTAATCATTGCTTTTAAAATTTATGTGAATAGTTTGGTTCTCATTTTTTATGAACCACCTCCCCCACCCCAAATTCCAATTTCTTCACATTAAAAAAGTGGTAACTAATACACTTATATGCCTTGCAGAAATTTTGGTAAACACCAAAGAGCTTTCTAAATAAGAAGATAAAGTCTTAAAGGGTTAATGATTAGATTCTTTGACTACACATCAGCTTAGAGCCTGCTAACCTGCAGGTCCAGCAGCTGCGTTTGAAGTGCCCAAGTTAAGATCTCCTTCAACTGATCTCACTTCACCTAGGACCAGCTCTGACATGTTTCCAAACCCAACGAATGGTGCAGTATATCCACACCTGTAAAGTGCACCTGCATAAGTACAAAATGAGAAATACGTGCTTTGGGAACAGCCACGGGCAAAGTCAACAGGGACAGTAAGGCTACCTCCACATGTCATGACTGGTGAAGTGATGACATCTTAGGCAGGATTAACAGACATTGCGTGCACCTACAGCAGAAGATGCTAATCCAAATGGCCTACACATTGACTGGACCTCACTAGGGCATTCCAGTCCATACTGCGATAAAAGTCACAGAGAACAGTGTCTCCAATGAAGAGTGAAGTTTCTAGTTTCTAATTCCAACGAGTAGGGGACATTCCCCAATTCAGCAACCAATTCTCCAGCACCCACTGGGTGTCCTACAGTTTCACACAATTCTGACTCTACCTGGAGATCCTGAACGTTATGGGCTCAGCCCCTGTCAGACTGGCCTGAAGTGGTCATCTGTGCTTGTGATCAACTGGCTGTGAATCAGAGGTGCCGCCCCACTGGTGTCGCTCAGGGGATGCAGGATCAGCCTGTGAACTCTAAGGTCAATGGTTCTATTCCCAGTCAGGGCACATGCCTTGGCTGCCAAGTAATTCTAGGACAATAATTAGTAATAGTGAACTGAGCCACAACAATCCACCAAAAACAGAAAGCTATTTATTAGTGCATTTTTAAAAAACACCTTTTTTCTGTTATTTCACCTTTTATTTGTTTTATTTTTTTCCAATTTGGGGGAGTCAATGGGCAAAAGCTCAATTTATTTCATTCTGTCTGGCTTATTCAGTTACTTAAGGATATAAATTTCTCAGAGAACATCACTTTTACCCCATCTTTTCAGTTTTGATAATACATGTTTTCATAATATTTTTAATAGGGAATCTATACTTTTTAATTTCTATTTTGATCCATGAATCATGAAAGCTTCAAACTTTCCAGATAACCACAGGCTTTTTTATTTGGCTTCTATTATTATTACTGTTGTTAATTTCTAGAGTTAAAGTACAACATTATGGGGCCCTGGCTGGTGGCACAATGGATAAGGCGCTGGTCTGCAAACCCAGAGGTTGCTGGTTCAATTCCCAGCCAGGGCAACATAATCAGGTTGCAAGCCAGGTCTCCAGCCAGGTCCGTAGCTGGAGGCAGGTGAAAGGCAACCATACATTGGCGTTTCTCTCCCTCTCTGCTTCTCTCCCCTCCCCTCTCTATGAAAAATAATTAAGAATCTTTTAAATTAATTTTTTAAGTACAATATTATAGATCACAAACAGTGGTCTGTGTATTTCTGCAGTTTGAATTTTGGAATTTTTCTTTGTGGTCAAAAATAGATACTAAAGACTTTCAAACACCACTCGATTGTCTTCTACAATGCTGTAAGAAAACATGAGGCAACCAGATGTAGCCTCCGGGTGGAACTGTTCTTCGTCCTCAAAAACTCTAACTGAACTCCAGTATGCCTCTATATGGGTAATTCTGAAGGACTTACCATTCAAAGTTGACATTTCTTGGATTTCAGTGATCATTTTGATTGAAGTCTCATTGTAATTCAGTAAAAAATGTTTTGTCTCATTATTAAAAGTATTTGTTGTGTATATTTGGTTTGGTGTTCCCACTGACAACAAAAGGTCTTGTAATGGGTTTATCTTTGCCCTGCAGGTCCACTGCTTTCTGACTTATTTTTTCATTCATTGAATGTGACTATTTCATCAATAATAGTGACTTGTTTTAGCACTTTTGACTCATTCATTTCCATTTTTAATTGGCTCATTTGTTTGGAAATGTTTTTAGGTATTAGTATGCTTTCTTGGCTCAGTAAGCACCTTTAAAAAGTACTCTTTAATCACTTTATTTTTGAATTCCCATTTTACTGAATAAAATATTTAGCTCTCCTATAGCAATAAATTTTAGTAAGTGCATTTATTCCCTTCCTTAGATCAGTTTGTCTTCCAAAACAGATTCATCTACAGTTCACATTTTTTCTTCTCCTGCTGAGATATACTCACACAGACAAGACACTGGGTATTTGGGCTGATTGATTTCAATTTCACTGATGTCTTAAATGGGCAGCGTTGTCACCACTTTATTCACACCATTATTATGGGTGACATCTTGAGCGTCTTCCCATGTTTCGGGGTTCTACAGCCTGAGAAAAGGGAGTCTTTATCTGCTAGGGCAGCCACAACAGAACACATGGGTGGGAGCCCAAAATGACAGACACGTGCTTTGTCCCCATTGGGGAGGCCAGCGGCTGGCGTCAGGGTGCCCTGCCCGAAGCCTCTCTCTGCTTGCAGCCTTCTCACTGCATCCTCCCCTGGCCTTTCCTCTGCACATGGCATCCTCTGATGCCTTTTCTTCTTGGCTTCCAAAGACAGCAGGTCCTGTTGGGTGAGGGTTTCATCCTTATGATTTCATACAACCTTAATTACCCTCTCCAAGACCCCATCTCCGAAGAGATTCACATTAGGGGCTAGGGCTTCAACATAGGATTTTGAAGAAACACAATTCAATCCATAACCAAAGGGGTCGGAAGCCAAAAGATGCAGCCAGGGCTATCTGCAGCCTGGTCCCTACCTCACCTCAGTGTTTCTGCCAAAGTGCCCTATCTAGTTCACACCTGCCTGGGCCACAATTTTAGCAGAGGCTTTGGCCCTTCGTCTCCTGCCCGGTGTCTGTCTGAGGTGGTCAATGTATCAGTCACTTCCTATCACTCTCTCAGCAGAAGATGGACCAGGAAAAGAACATAACTCAGAAATGCTCGAGCTGGAAGTTATCACAGTGGGAAGTGGTATGTCCCTTTCAAACGGGACATTTTTCCCCATTGTCCTCTTCTACAGAGGCTCTTGTTTTTAAACTTAGTTTTGGTTCCAATGCTTCCTTTGTGACACTTTCTCTGCTGGAGATCACTGCCCCTTGGGTGTCGCGGAGAAGAAGTCATACTCCTGCTCTTCTCCTTTCTTTGCTGGAGAGCAGGGTGGGCAGGAGGAGCGTCTACCTTTGTGTAAGTTCCCAGGCTTCACCCACGGCTTCCCCAACGGTCCGCTCCATCTTCCTCCACGGGGGGATTTCTGAAGACCTCAAACATACCTGTCTCGTGCCGTGTCTGTGGAAGGTCTAGTGGGAAGCAAACTAGAACTGTATTATACCAATTTTCAGAAACATCATTTGCTAATCTCTAGCCTTTTCCTCCATTGACTGCTACCAAGCTTTGGTTTTGTTTTGTTTTTTCCTCTTTTAACTAAGTTTGGGTTTATATTATAAGATTTTGAACTTCTCTTTTGCCACCTTAAAGCATGCGCTTGAGCTATATTTTAGGTAATAAAGAAAAAATAAGTAACACAGGTTGAAACACAGAGAAAAAGATACTATCACATGTAGAAACATTTATCTTGATAAACTTCATGCCCTTCCTCGCCTTCCATGTGTGTAAGTGGGTCACATATTTTTATTAAGTTATTTCAATATCACCTAAGTTTATTTCACCAAAGCAGAGGTTCCTAACTGAGCCTCCTTTCAGACTTCAGCATCAGGATTGCCCTGAAATCATTTGTAAATGGTGTATATGCATTTGTGCTTTTTCACAAAGTTAAACTGTTACCTTTCAAATTTGCAAGGGAATATGAGACAGATCGAGAGTAATTAAGGGAGAATCTGCCAAGTATAGGAAACCAGGAAGCATCAGAAATAATTTACAACTGTTGGGACTCACTTGAACAATCAAGTCAGGTAAAAAGGTTTTAAGTTACATGGAGTTTGGATAAAGCCAAAAAAGTTCTTCAATTGGGGATACGTGTGGGGCCCTGGGTATTATGGGAAACACGGACCTGCAGGAATCATGGCAATAACATGACTCAACACTCTGAGAATCTTTCCACATCAATCCATCAGTAATACGGCAAGCAGTACGGCTTCCTCTGAGCTTATTAGCACATTAAGCACAAATGACCTAATTCCTTTATTAAATTCTGAAATAATATAATGAACTCCCATGTGCACATCATGGAGCCACATAATTCTGAAAACCCTCTTAGTGGTCACTTCCTCATTTGCATGTAAACAAAAATGACATTCTAAAGAAATCAAGAATTTGAAGCCTTCCCTAAAGAATGTCTCTATTTTTATATACTGCTGAGGTAGGCAGGGGGGAAAAGAATCTATAAATAAATTCCCAAAACAAAGTTGACTTAGCAACAAATGAAAGAGAACAGGAGGTAGATACTGAGAATCAGGCACTAGAGATTGCGATCCAGATTTTGTGTTTCTGGTGTGCAGTGCCTTTATATGAACACACCTAGAATTACTACCATCTACTGAGGATTACAAATCTTCCTCATCATCGATTAATCCTGCCACATCAGAGAATGTGTTTGGCACAACCCATGTACCTTTTTGGGAATTAGGTAATAATGATGACAAACAGCACACCAGCTGCGCAATGATTAATAAGGACCCTCCTGTGCACTGTATGTGTGGCTCCACCCACTGCATAAGGCTCCCGGCTTTATCAAACGCGGAGATTTCCTTTCTTATGCCCACATTGCAACAGAGATAGACATAAGCACTTCTGTGCAATTGAAACCTGGAACTGTTCATGTAGCAATACTGACTGAAACGCTATGCATTATTTAAGCCAAAAAAAAAATACGGTCCCGTTTTTCTTGGGACAGTGGAAAGACCACCAGAAACTTTCTAAATTGTGTGGCTTACCGGCCTGGAATCCTTTTTGAAACGAGTCAGGCTGTGAATGACTAGAGCAACTGGCTGACCTTGGTGACTTAATTTCAACCCCCTTCAAGATGCACTCTCTTGCATTCATCTATGAACTGCAGACAAACCAGTACGACCCATCCCCTCAGCAGTGGCTGGTTGATGCAGGTTCCGATGACCAGCGCTGGCCAATGTCCAGAAGACCAGGTGCTCTGAAACCCTCAGGCCTAGCCTCCCTCCTACTCAGAACAGAATGCTTAGGAAAGGGAACCCTCTTCCATTTTACAATTATACCCATTCTAACCCTTGTAGGCCTAGCACACTGCTGTAAGTGGAACAGGTAAGTATCTTCTGAAGAAACAGCTCAATTCATTCAAGACTTGAAAGTGCAGAAATGGTCTTAATCTGCCTCTGGACAAAAAATCAAACACACACAAACAAACAAAAAGCTAAGGCTTCTTACAGGTCCACACTCTTCATTCACAACCTTCAGGTCCTGCTACAAGATTTTGCTGTGTCAATTGCACTGCTTCTTTCTCACTAAACACTGAATTTCTCAAAAGCAAGATCTGCTTTTTTGTCTTTTGTAATCTTTTGTGCTTGTCCATATAGTACAAGGCAGGGAGGAACAGCTTAATGAATGTTGGCTGACTGAATTAAGAACTGAATTTTAAAAAGGTGTCAACACCACATAGCAGATCACTTAGCTTTTATCAGGAATAACTTTATGCACACACACACACAAATATAAACACACAAATACATATAGAAGTAAAAATAATATAATGAAGTCCCATGTACACATCATGTAGCTACATCAATCACCGACCCACGACCAATCTGAGTTTATCTATATTACCGTATTTTATTGAAGCAGATTCCAGGCAAAATACGGTGCTGAAGAAAGTTTTCAGTGACTGGGTTTTACTCACCCCTAAAATTCTAGAGACTTGTACAGCTGGTCTTTGAATGTTTCCTTCAACATCATTTTACAATACCATTGATAAGATGTTATTGGGACTTAACTCTTATTTATATCAATTAGCCTATTGATATAAAAGTGTTAAAGTGGTTTTTCATCATAAGTCACTTTGTTTACAGTCCCAGACCCTATTGACAACTTTAAGTGAGGGCTTGCTGTGTATCTGTATGATAACAGGAATATGCAACACTGCATAAAGATCAACAGAATTCAAAGAAGACCCGTGACACAAGTAAAAATCAAACACTTTACCTAAATCATTATATATTAGATCTTTTTAGTATGACCTGTAAGATATTACAAGAGAAACAATAATTCTATAAATACGTACAGGAGAATAAATAATGACATTGAATAGGGGACAAAGAGAGCAGTATCAAGCCCTGGCTGGCATGGTTCAGTTGGTTGGGCATCCTCCCACAATGCGAAAGGTTGCTGGTTCAATTCCTGGTCAGGGCACACGCCCAGTTGTGGGTTCAGTTCCCAGCTGGGGTGTGTGTGAGAGGCAACCAATCAGTGTTTCTCTCCCCCTCTTTCTCCCTCCCTTCCCTACTCTCTAAAAATAAATAAAATCTTTTTAAAACAAGCATTAATACTGAATGGCAAGCTCAACTAAGACACACTCACAGAAGGCTAGATAGTTTAAAACTTTATAACAAGGCTTTTTAGAGAAAAATCCAGAAGATAAATGGAGGAAGGAGCAGATCTGAGGATAGTCAATGTCACCCAGACGTTCAGCAGCCCTGGCGCAGGGGTGGGGCTCTAGGGGTTTCAACAGTCACAGGGAAGAGGGGGTGGGACAGGCACAGCAGCATTCAGCCAAGCTGAAGGGGGACAACAGAAATAAAGCCAACAAAACCAATTTCAGCCTGGGGGTCACTCTCTGGAGAAATGGACAAACTAGCAAGTTAAAAACAAGGGGGGCTTTTCCTGACTGGTGTGGCTCGGTGGATGGGCACCTGTCTGCAAACCCAAAGGTCGCTTCCCCAGTCAGGACAATAACCAGGTTGCAAGCCAGGTCTCCAGCCAGGTCCATAGCTGGAAGCAGGCAAACGCCAACCATACATTGATGTATCTGTCCCTTTCTTCCTCCCTCCATGCCCTTCTCGCTGAAAATAACGAATAAAATCTTTTTTAAAAAATCAAGGGGGCTTTTGAGGGACGTTCACCCTGTGTGCCCAATGAATCCAGTCTAAGGATGCAGGTCTTACAATGGACTTAACCTGTTCTGAATGACCCCTCCTGGGAGATGACAGCACAAGAAAGATGACATATGGCCCCCCAGTGTTGCTTTCACCATATCCTCACTACATCTCTGTGATAAATCCTGATGTCAGTCCCATGAGTCTGCCAGCAAATCCAGAAGCCTCCGACACATCCAAAATACAGCCGCTGCACTTAACAGGAAGACTCTACTTCATCGTGCAGTCACTTCACCCTGATTTCTAATGACAGTGGCAACTGGGGAATTCATGGGAATCTGGCAGAGAGAGAACAGTTACACCCCAACATGCATGAGCAAAGACCATCAACCCTTAATTTGGCCATTTTCTGGCTAACATGCAGAAGGCAAAACATCTAGTAGGTTGGACATCAGTGTTGCCATTCTAAAGATGTAAACTGAGATAAGAGCATGTGATGGGCAATCGGTAACCACGACATTCAGCAGCGGTGCTTCAGAATGGTTTTAATTTCGGGGGGAGTCAGAAAAATTCAAGTGAGAATATGAGGTTGCACCATGACCTGAACGGAGATGCCCTCTTCCAACTGCCCCAAGTCTGTTTCCTCCCCCTTCTCCACCCAGCATAGGTGTATCCAAGTAATGGAAAGTGGTCACCACTCATTACCTAAGCAGAACGTCTTTTGCTGTGAGCTCATGCTTTCCTTGGCCAAAATGAGAAAAAAATCTTTCAATAAAAGGTTTCTTTGGTGGCTGGCCCCAGGTAGGGAACAGGAACAAGCATGTGCCACTGATGAACTAAATCATGAATCTAAAATAAATGACATCCTTACCTGCTCCCCTCCAAAGTTCCTGTGCAAAAATACGGAAAATAAGTCACTAGCCAAAGATAAGAAAGGCTTAGCCCGGAGCAATGTTCAGACATTATACTGCAGTTCTTGGTTTCTCCCTTGGTTATATGTCTCTGACCTGAGAATCCCAAAAATTCCTAAAATTGTACACACTTCTTTGGGTGTGCATCAGGTCCTCAAGTAACATCATATCGTTCCATGTCACTTAATTATAAAGCCAGTGAGATGCAGTAGGAACTTAACTCTCGTTGATATCAATTAGCCGATAGCAAATCAGTTTCATTAAATGTCGTTTTGCTTCAAGTTACAGAATCTACTGATGACATTAAATGAGGACTTACTGTATATAATACACTACTATTTTCTGGGAACAGAACTCAAGCTTGCATTAAATTTTCGAAGCAGCTCCTAATGAAATAAAGCTTTGAAATTATGGCTCTAAACAGAGGAAAGGGATGTCAGATGCAGGAGTGGATTTTAAAATGCTGACTGCACATCAGGCCCCAGGACCACCCAGCCAAGCTACTGGGAGAATGCAGTGGCAGGTGAAATGGGTAACAGATAGAAAATGAATACCTAGAAAAAGAGAAATTGTTGGAGAGCTGAGAGAAAAGCCATGTCTGGTTTGTGAAGAGAAACCTGAAGAAGAAAGTTAAAGAGATTCTAGTCATAAAACAATGGAAATTCAGTCACAGGTTCTGATTTAGGAAGCTTCAAAGCCCAGTTTCAGTTGAAATTAAGTTGCTCAGACACAGGGGATCTGTTTGCACAAGGACTGGGCCTAGAAAGTAGCCAGTGTTATGGACACTCAGGAGACACTGAAATACAAGCTAACTTGAGTTCATATAAAGTGAGTGTAGAAACTGTGTCTATAAATTTATCCAAGTGCGGGTACCTTGCACTGCATTTTCTCCCACTGTCCAAAAACAATTTGGTTGCAGCCAAAACATACCAAGCGGACATAAGTAAAAACTGGTTTATTACCCTCTGGCTGGTGGCACAGTGGATAAGGTGCTGGCCTGCGAACCCAAAGGTTGCTGGTTTGATTCCCAGTCAGGGCACATAACCAGGTTGCAAGCCAGGTCTCCAGCCAGGTCTGAAGCTGGAGGCAGGTGAAAGGCAACCATACATGGATGTTTCTTTCTCTCTCTGCCTCTCTCCCTTTTTCTCTCTCTGGAAATAATAAATTAAATCTTTTTTAAAAATTGGTTTATTAAAAATCAGCAGGAAGTGGAAAGAGCTGGAACTCAAGACTACTCCATCTTAGTAAGTCAAGGCCATCAACCATCAACTAGCAACACCCCATTTCTTGCCTCTTCAGCTTCCAATCCTTCCTGGCTTGCTGCTCCCCCCACCCCCAAGCCAAGGGCCATCTGCACTTCTCCACATCCTGATTCCACATCTCTAGGAGACACTCTGCCAGAGCCCACACTCCTGAGGGACTATTCTCACAGTTAAGCCGCCTCTGGTCAGCAGATGGAAGGAGAGTGACTCCAGGTTTTACCAGCAGCCAGAGGGGCCATCTCCCCAGTGAGCAGTTCTCACAGGGGCTGGGCTGTCTGCTGGGTATGTTTGCACTAAATGACACAAGGCACTACAGATGGGGCTGGGGAATGAAAGAGGCAAAAGGGGAAGAGGCTATGAGTTCAGAATCTAGAAAAAAATATTCTTCTCCCAGCCCTGGCTATTGGCAAAGTGGAAGGATATCTTTCCAGGGAAAGGGAGAAAACTTTTCTCTGCAAGAATCCTATTCTGATGCAAATTATTACTGCACAGGCTCAACAGTATACATATTAATTAATATGAACTTTTATCATCTTTAATTACAAAGCTTTTGCTCAAAGCATGCGGCTTATTTTCAATACTCTGGCTTACAGTTGAGAAAAATCCTTTTCCATAATACTGAAGTGATGATACTTCATGTTTCTATTTTCCCACTTATACTATTGGGTGTACTTTTGGATTTCTGCAAATATATTTGTAACATCAAACTTTTATTTTGGGCGACTCAGTCTGACGGACATATATATGCCAAGTCTGCTGATTCTGAGAGTAAGAATGCAATGGTCCAGGCTATCGGACGGTGACCATGGAGACCAGAGCCTTCCACCTACCGCCACTTAGAAGCAAAGGGGCAGCAGTACAGTCAAGGAAGAGCTGAATTAGGAAGACAATGTCATTATTATTTTCTGAATCTCCTTAAAACATACAGAAAGGATGATAGAAAGCTTTCTATGCTTTTAAAGCTACTTTTTAAATACTCCAAAAAATGCAAAGCTCCGTTGAAAAGTAACTAAGACAGTCAAGTTTTTGTGGCTGTGCCAAAGGGACCAACATTCATGAACACGGGAAGGAGAAAGAAGAACACCCCCTGAAAATCGGTTAAATATCCTTGTCTTGACTTCTGCATTGAATACTCGCTACTCGGGCGGGCACAAAGCATTGAGAACCTTGCGGGTTTTCCCGTTTTGCTTTGTGTGAGGCATTTCTTCCTCTCTCATATGAGAACGGGTGCTGCCTAGCAACCCAGGGCCAGCAAAGCTAAATCAGGAAGCATTTTTTAACGCGATTTCTTTCCCCCATTAAATGACAAGCGCGCTCTAAGACGGGAAGGTTCCTTGCACTACAAGAAGGCAAGTTTCCCATCCTACGCACTGGGGCCTCCTTTACATTCAAGGGCAGCAGAGACCAACCCGCAGAAGAGTGAGGATGCGCGCTGCTGTGTTCGCAGCGTGGGAGTGGAGAGGCACACTGCCCCGTACCCAGAACAGTCCCCATGTGGCCACTGCTGAATTGCAAAAGGGGGCTCAACAAGGCATCCATTCCACCACCCCCACCCTGAACCTAAGACAGGGGCGCCTCCCCTAGCTTTTGGCAAAGGAGGGTAGATGCAAGTCAGAGGATGGTCCCCAAGTTAAGCAGAGGAACACAATGCACCAATGACACTCTTCCATACGTGCCATGCCTGTAATTCATAATCTGGTGACTACACTGGACGCCTGCCGGGAAACATATCTGCCCTTCACATCGTTACTCCTTCTAGACGCTTCCATGACCAGAGGCCAGCAGCTAGCTATTTAAGGACAAGGACTTGGCAACACGTGACAAAGAGAGAAAACCCAAAGCGTACAAAGAGGCCAAACAACAGGAATATGATGTTTCCCACAAAGCATGGCCATCAGGAATGGCCTCCAGCGTCACATGGAGGAACATGGGACAGACTGCCTGCCGGGGAGCCCACTTCAAGGTTCAAGTGCTTTTTTTCACAAAGTTATTCGAATTCTCACTGAGGAAAACTTGTATGTAAATAAAACCTGACTGCTCCTCAGCACATTGTAAACTATAACGAAGGCTAGAGAAAAGTTCGTGACCACCAGATGATTGTTGAACATCACTGAAGACCCATGGAGCTAAGATCCACCCACAGGTGGCACAACACCTTGAAAATCCCATTAAAATCCACAACCAGGTAAATTTTATCTGGATTATATTATATATAGTATATAAAGCATTATATACCTTACTTTGTATAAACTGCCCATTTAAGTATTAACATAAAATAAGGCAGATACTAAAAGAAAATGGCCTTGATATTAATATTTTCCTTGATAATTCTTAAACATCCTTCAGAATCGCCAAGGGCACTTGGGGATTGGGGAAGACGCACATTACAGACAGGAGCTAACAGGTCATTAGAACAGGAGCATGATTAGCCGGCTGTATACAACCCAGGTCCTACTCTGTTCTTCCGTCATCCTTTCATGTCTGTTCTGGCTCTTCTTCCTACATATGCTTCCACAGTATGGGAACTACAAACACAGCTACATTCATTACTGCCCACTCCTGAACACCGATTTCAACCCTCAAAGTGGGTTTCAGCCCAGGCTCTCAACGGACATTCAACCCTTGCTAAGAACACATGCAGCTGCGAGATGCCCCAGCCCCACCTCGTCGCAGCATCTGACACCACTGACAACACCCCCCAATAGCCCTGACACTGAACTTGCCTGCATTGGTACTGACTTTCATGACTAATAGTAACATCTCAGTGTTTCTCAAGTATGTTGTGCTTACCTTCTCCTAGCGATGGAAAGCAAAGCCTTTGACGTGTGACAATTCTTGGTTTAAACCCAGGCACTGCCACTTACTAGCTATATGCCTGTGAGCAAGTTAGTCTCTCACCCTTCAGTTGTCTCGTATGTATAAAGGGATAACGTGTAATAAGAATTTTGCACATACACAAACATACTAGTTTATATATGTATATGCAATGGAAATTATGTATATGTTAATATATTTTTTAAGTATGCATGTATATATATATACACACACACACACATAAACTCCAGGGTCACATGAGATAAGCACCCTATGTAGTAGCTCCATAGCATATAATACAATGAGCATCCAATTAGTACTCTCTGGTGTCAATCCCATGCCCCTTTATGTTACACTTTCTACCAGTAAACTGTCTGCCAAGGTCACGGCCACACCCCCAACTGTCTGCCAGACAGCAGCTCACAACCAACATCCGGCTTCTTACAGAGCAAACTTGTCTCCGCCTGCCCCTTTTTCTTTCCTGCCATTAATGGCACTAATACTCCCCCAGGGCAGAGTTCTCAGCATCATTTGCAGCACACTCCTCTGAGATGCCCCACAAATCCAGTCCCTGGATTTTGTCTGGCTCACCTCACCAACCTCTAACTGCTTGTTCTCCTGGTCTTTTATTCTTCCTCTACGTCCTCCTGCAAATCTTGCTGCCAAATTGAGCTTCCTGGAACAGTTTACTTGGAAGCCGCGACAGGCCCTGCCACCTGTAAAATTAAACCCAAAAGTCCTTCGGTGGCATTTCCAACCTGCCTGCAGCTGGCTGGGACCTCCTGCCTGACTGACTCGCTAGGCCAGGGAGCTGCACCAGCAGAACCAGCGCCTCGGTGGTTTTCTGATGACACGACCGCCCACAGCTGAAATGTCCCCATAAAACACCCCGCCCATTTAAACGCCATTCTAACAGCAAGGCAAAGTACCACTCAGGACACTTCCCCAGGTCCCCACAGCTGGATGCACTCCCTCTAAAAGTCCCATTGGCTTTCCGTCTCCCTAACAGCCCTTATTCTCTACCATCTCCCAAAGTTACTATTGGACATTTCTCCTTTCCCCTCCTGGCCTCACGGCCTTGCCTCCCCAAATTTCCCACCATGTCAGACTCAAAGCAGCCATTGTACCAAATGAACCCCTGACATGTCACCTCTGAGACCACACTGTATTCAAATCTCACAAAACCTAAGGCACCAGCCCCAGCTTAAAAAAATCCTTGGGAATTTCAAAGTGCCCTTTCCCACCAGGGAAATACAATTTTCTGCTTTGCCAGGGAAGAAAGACCTTGATAATATTTTTGGCCCAGGGACACTTCTTTTAAAAACAACATCTTAATGAATGATGTGGAAACGAAGCCAAAACATGTGGATTAAGTTTCCTATGAAGTGCGGGTGGATTTCATGAAAACAGCAGTGAGGTGAGGATAAGATAGGATCTCTGCAGAAGATTCATGAGGGGTCTTGTTCTAAATCCAAAATGAAGCCAAAGACCTCTTGCTTTAATTATATGTTGAAAGTTTCTTCTGCTTCAGTGACTTTCCTACCCAGTCAACATTTTTCACATTCCTAGGGAGGAAAAATAAGAAACAGAGGAAAAGGACAACACAGCTTTTCTTTCCTCGATTATTTTTCCTTCATAGACACTACCTGGGTCTCTTCATTTTCCTTCTAGTTTCCCATCCTTTCTGAATTAGAATGGTTTTCTTCCTCACAAGACCATTCTTTTTCACCTCCCCTCTCCTTACTTCCTTCCTCTCTTTCTTTCATCTGCAAACATAGAGTAAAAGAATCCCGCACCACAGTCAAGTGTTTGGGAGGTCTACAGGCATCCGTTGTCAAGGAAACCTGTGGCTCATGTGGGTACAGATGCCCATAGGACCACAGTCAAGTGTTTGGGAGGTCTACAGGCAACTGTTGTCAAGGAAACCTGTGGCTCATGTGGGTACAGGTGCCCATAGGACATTTTCCTGCAAAACCACCCTTGTCAGCAGAAATGTTCTTCCTCATTGCAGCTCCTGGACCAAGCACTGGGAGTGAGAACAAAAGCAGACAAGGATGAAACTAGAGAAGAAAGATGTTACAGGGAATGTTACAGGGAATACTTTCACAAATAGTAACTAGTCCAAGCTAACTGTTCCCCACCCCGTGTTTCCACATTAAACGGGGGCGCTTAGGGAAGAATCTGAAGCCCAGTATCTCCCCGTCCCCCTTCTTGGTAAAAGACTTCAGTGCTTCGATGAACAGATTAACATCAGCTGTGCCATCAGAGCATCCTCTAGCCTGGCCACAGAAAGGGAAACCAGGGCTCTACTTACTCGATAAAGCCCAATCTCTGAGAACGAGTCCAGAGAACGAGCCACATCTGATGTGGCTATTACAACCAGCTCAGCAAGGCCACTTGGAAATTCCTCTAAGATTTGGTAATAAGGTGGAAGCTGCCCTCTCTGCTTCCCAGCAGAGAAATCATATACTTTTCTTCCCAGATTCAAATAAGAAAATAAGAAGTGGCAGCATTAAGGGGAGACCCTTTTATGTGAGAGAAAAGACCCCAGAGCCAGTGTTTTTGCAAATAAATTGGATAAAAGTTTCCTAGTTGGGAGTTAATCTCATGATAGTTGCATTTACTAAACATCATTGCCAAGCTTGTAGTCTAATTGTTTCTTTTTCAAAAATGAACAGTAGCCACCAAGCTTTCTGGGTAACTCAGTGGGCACTAATAAGGTTTAAGAACAGTTTGACAAGACCATAAAAGGCACAGGTTCACCATTACATAATTAAAAAAAAAAAAAAAAAAAAAAAAAAGGCCCCACAAACTTCTTATACCCAAGAACAAGTTGCTTCTACTGCAGTGATAAAGAAAATCTGGCCAGGTGCAAGTTTTTCCTTGGGAGCCAATACTCCCACCAGCTAGAACTGGCAAATACAATAGGGACCCAGAAGTGCTCTGGCAACGCTTTGCTCCAAAGGACTATCCCTCTGTGTGGCTGTCCCTTTCCCACTCTTTGGACCCCTTCAAAATGTACTGAGTACATTAATTCATCCAATAAATATTAACTGAGCAGTAAATATGTTTTCTAAGTATACGAAAATGATCTCTGCTCTCAAGGGTCTAGCAGGGAGAAACAGCTCGAAACTAAGGAAGTAAATCATACAGTATGTTAGGCAGGGGTGATGCGAGAGGACACAAGCCCTCACAGAGGCTTCCAACACCCAGACTGTGACCTGCTTTCCACCAAGGGCTGTAATGTTCATCTTCATGTCCCAGCACCTAATACACACTTGGCAAATTGTGCAATCTCACATTTTTAAAGCCTGTACTTAACAAATGAGTAACCAAGAATTTGAACAGTTTTCAAATTGCCTGTCTCAGAGGAAAATGATTAGCAAGGTCCTGATCTGTACCTGGCAGAATGAGAAAAAGAAGTCTGAAAGTCCTTGAAAGACGACTGTATTTTGAAAAATTTGTACTCCCCATGATTAGAGAAACAAGTAACAATATGTGTCACCTAAGAGTTTATTCCTTTTAAATAAGAACTTCTTAACCTGGGGTCCCCAGATTCAGAAATGCATGTGAACCCCCTGAAACTGCTAACATAATTGGGATAAAGGGGGAGTTATGGGTAGTTTTCTGGGGAGAATGTGACACGGATTGACATAAACATTCTCCCTGTGTCACAGAAATAGAATTTGAGTGAGAAATCCAAGAATAGAAATGAAGGCAGGAAAAAAGGAAAGAAAGAAAGAAAGAAAAGGACAGTTCACGTTGCCTAGCCAATATTCATTTGCATCTGGATTAAACAGTTCTCCCTTACACCAGTCAAATAACAACAGGAGACCAGGTGGGCTTCTGGATTACAAACCTCCATCAGAAGAGAGAAGCTCAATGGGAATTTCTCAGAACTAAGCTCATCACCATGATAAAGCAGTGTCAGAAAGAGAGAGAATGAAATCATTTTATATCACAAGGTGACAAGCCAAATAGAGCAATTCCTTGCAGGGGGTGGGGGGAAACAAGTTTTACCTTTTCGTGGTTTTCAATTAGGATTTCCACGACGATGTTCTGAAACTTCAGATCCATGATGGCAGCAACCGTTTCCTCCTGTGGCCTCATCAGGGTTGGTCCAAACACCACCCCTAGATTCGCCACAGTCATCAGGTTCTGTTTGCTGTGGTTTGATACGCTAACGGTGGTGAGGGGCAGAAAAAAAAAAAAAAAGGGTTCCTGGTCAAAAGATGGGCAAAAACTGTGGAACATGCAGGAATCTGCAGTCCAACCCTTCCCTAAAAACCTGGACTCAACTGTTCTCACTGTCTGCAAATGACTGGATCCAACAAAACCATACATAAGGGGGTTCCTGCCTGCTCTTCTGCTCCTCTCTCTGCCCAAGACCGTGGCTGTCGCAATAATTCCACATATACACTAGCATGTTATCTCTCAAAAACCGCTCCTTCCTATCTCCCTCTACTTAGAACATCCCCTCCTGCCCCAGATCATGGTACTCTTGCTTCCAAGGATTGCAAGATTTAAAAGAATTACCTTCCCAAGCATGGAGACCTCAGCCAGAGCACCCACGCTCACCCCACGGACCCAGTGAACAACCAGAACAACTTCTCGGCAGCTCAAAGGTCTCATCCTCCCACGATAACCCTATTTGTAGCCTCACAACCAACATATATTCTCTGATCTCCATACCCTACTTTGTCTTTTGACCACTTGTCACCTGAAATTATTTTGTTACCTTTTTCTCTTCTAAAGAAGGGACTTTGTGCAACTTCAGTTATGTGTCTACTAGCAAGTGAAAAATGGCCTTCAATAACTATTTGTTGCCCAAGTGAATTAAAGGCAGCACTACTACTAGAAGCCTTGACAGGTCATAATAAAGGCTCCAAAATATAGTGCTCCTCAGCTTCCTCTAGCCTTGAAAATCATATAATTATAGTAACTGAGGAATCATATATATGAAGAAAGGGCTAACTTCTCTGCTGGAGTATTAGATTTTGCTTTTTGAAGAGCAAATAGAAAAAGGAGAATGGATCCTATGAAATAACTACCCAGTACTGATTCAACAAATTTAAAGGATATATTCAAACTGATGAGTTAGGTAGGTGTGAAACCAAGCTAAATTTGCTAATAGATTTATAATTACATTTCCAGAGTTGAGTACAAGGGAAGTGCATAATAGTCTCTTCTTTTACTTCAAATCAAACCTCAAGTTGCTGGCAGCGATGTTAAGCAAACAATTACACGACTTCATGAAAGCATCGTATTTCAACAGTCTTGTCCAAAACACACACACTGAGTCAGATGTCCAGCTGGGGCTTCTAGGCGTGGTCCCTGGTATTATGTGTACAGCCCCAGTTTCAATCATTACAAATCCAAAGCGAAGAAAGTCGGGGAGGAAGAGCAGCTTACTTTGTTAAGTGTTTCACCAAAATATCCAACATTTCTTTATTTTTTTCTGGCAGTTTGTGTACCAAGAAATGGAGAGCGCTCACACGAGATTCTGGGCTCCCACTTTCTTTAAAACAAATAAGAAAGAAAAAGAATAGTTAGTCAAGTATTCAGAATCCACTATCTTACTAAAAATCACCCTATACACTATCACTATCTCACCCGTACACCCTCTCCAGAGAATCTGAACCTGGTTTGCCACCTTTCAAAGGAAAACAAAATCCATCCCTCTCCCCATTCTTCATCTCTGCGCCCCCACCCCGCAGTGAGTTCTGCTCAGCTGCAGTCCTGCCTTTCCCTCCCCAAGCTGCAGGGCAGCCGCACCACCCCTCCCCCGCACACTGTACTTGTGCTCCACACGCACTTGCACGGGTCTTGCCCCTGGGTCACTGCCCCACAACGGAAGGCAAACAAAATATCAGCAGATAAATTCTCCCTCTGCAAATAGATGCTGCTCTAGCCCCCGCTATCTCAGAACAAGGCTGCTAATGCACACCCAGGGTTTGTATCCATCAGGCCTCAAGTTACAAAGTGCAGGCCTGGAAAGGGCTGTCATGAAGGAGAGGTTTACCCTCACAGGTTCCAAGGAGGTGGCGCACTTCCTGCCACATGCTGGGCCAGTCCAGAGGTGGAGGGAAGAAGGGAAACATGGGCAAGAAGCTGTATTGTGGCTACACTGTGCAGGGACGGGAGGCCAAGGAAGCAGGCTTAGGGCAGATCTGAATTCTTCAAGGGGCTCTGGGGCCTAGGGGCTGCCCTCGGAGGTTTGGTACCTGCCTGGTGATGAGGGCAGGACACAGCTGGAGGGTGAGAGCCCAAGGAGGGGCGGTGGCCTCTGGATTGGTTGGATGGCATATGAAAGCATGCTCAGGTTTGCTACCTCTAGAAGTCAGTTAGCCCAGGAAGTTAATTAAACAGGACCACTCAAGCCCCAGATATTAAAACATCAGAATAAAAAGACACATTTAACACAGTGGCCGCATTTGGGAACACAGTCCTTGCAGATGGCATCGTTTAAGATGAGATCAGACTGGAGACTCACATTAGAATGTTCATGGAAGGAGCACTCTTGGCTGGTCCAAAACTGAAACCACCCAGGTATCCACCAACAGCAGAACAGACAAACAGACTGTGGTATATTCATACATCGGCATACAGTACAACATGAATGACTAAACTACGGAGTCAATCAACATAGTCGAATCTCACAAGATAAGCAAAAGAAGCCAGATGCAAAAGATTATACTGTTAGATTCCATTCATAGGAGGTTCAAATGCAGCGACCCAAACCTATGATGTCAGAAGTCAGGCAAGGGCTCACGTGCCAGGGGGTGGAGTATGAGCATGTGGGTTTGAGAAAAAGAGTTCCTGGGGTTCCAAGAATGTCACATTTCTTGATTTGGGGGCTAATCACATGGCGATCTTCACTTTGTAAAAGTCCATTAAGCTGTATACTTACTGTCTGTGCACATTTCTGTTATGTGTCAACAAAAAGGTCTCTGAAATTGAAATTACCCATAATCAATCTCACTCTAAATTAGTAAATTTTAGTTTGACCCTTGAGGAGTTTCCTTTTTTTTTTTTTTTTGGTAATGAGATTTTCAAACAGTCCATTTCATTTATCATGGACAGCCCTCCATGTCATTAAATGGAGCTCCACACCATCAACTTTATGATCTGTTAGGTTGCTTCCAATGTTTATAAAATTAAGCCTGCTTCAGTTTAAACTTCTAATAATAGTGTTTAAGAGTGGGGAATGAGATTTTACAACACAGGACACAGTTTGGCTAAAAAGAAAAAAATAAAGCAACAAGGCTAAGAAATGAAAAGAAACATGGTAAAGCAGAACACAAATAAGCAGATCACTTTACATAATAAAAGACTCAGATACAGACTAACTACACTGGACACTGAAAACTTAGCACAACTATCTAAAGAGTTAGAGATTAATCATAATGAAGTTTTCAATCTGGGGTCAAAACCAAGATTTTACTAAATCAAATCTGGAGAAAAATAAAAGCAATAAAAATATAATAACATTTTAACTATATTTCATAACTTGGGTTTTTACTTTTTATTGAATTTATTGGGGTGACAATGGTTAATAAAATTAAATAAGTTTCGGGAGTACGATTCTGTAACACAGAATCTGTGTGCTGTATTACGTGTTCACCATCCCAAGTCAAGAAGTCCTACCATCACCGTTTACCTGCCACATCCTCTCCCACTCAGTTTTAATTTTAAAATTAAAGGAGTCCAGCCCTGGCTGGTGACTCAGTGGACAGGCACTGGCCTACAAACCCAAAGGTCACTGGTTCGATTCCCAGCCAGGGCACATAACCAGGTTGCAAGGCAGGCCTCCAGCCAGGTCCATAGCTGGGGGCAGGTGAAAGGCAACCATACGTTGATGTTTCTCTCCTTTTCTTCCTCCCTTTCTGACCTTGTCTCTCTAAAAATAATGAATAAAATCTTTAAAAAAAAAATTTTTTTTAATTGAAAGACTCCAAAAAAGTCTAAAGTTCCACAGGAAACGAAAGCATAACTGCATATCGTAAGAATTTTGTACATTCGAAACTTAAAAATTCTTGAAAACTTTGCAGTAAAAAGCTACTTCTAACTCATGTGTCTATCTTGTCATTAACAACCATTTTCCCCAAGGGAAACCTAATGTAATATTTTTGGATTAGTCATTCAGAAACACAACAAAGAAATAGCTTTCCTCCCTCTAAGCATAAAGGTCTCCACTTCTAAAAATAGAATTGCTTTAGAAGAATACTCAACACCTCCCATTTTCTTTTTTGGGTCCCTCGCTCTCTCCAATCCCAATCTCATTTGAAATCACACACATTGTCTTTTTCAAGTCTGCTTTTTCCTCCTTCTAAATAAAGAATTTTTAGAAGTAAGGCTTTTAAAGTAAAACTACTTTTTTCTCCATTTCTTTTTATTTTTGACATTGATCAGGGCTTTCTATGTACGGACATTTCCATGTGGCTACAACATAGTGATAACTTTAAGGTACTGGAAAAAAAAAAGCTTTCTAAGATAAGTTATCTTCGGTTTTAATTGCCATAAGTTGATCAAAAATGAAAAGTTTAACTATTTTTAAAATCTAGGATACTGAATTAACTATCACACCAAATTCCTAACACATGCAAAGGAATTGGTATACCGTATCAGCAAAAGCATTTTTAACTGTGTAACTATAAATCCCCAACACTTAATGTCTATCTGTTTATGACACTGTGCCATGAACTGGAAGATACGATTACAATTTACTGGAGCATATCAAAGATACAAGGGCAGATAAGTGTCAAATTATTCAATATTTAAATGCTGTATGTCAAGAGATTTTAGGAAAAGCTTTAGCAGCAACCATCCAAGCTTCCCCCAGGTGACGAGGGGCTTCTTCAGTCAAAGGTGTAAAGTATTTCAGTTGTTCTGTGGAAAAGCCTATATTTAGACATGAGTGCATCAGGTTACAATAGCTTGATGTCCTTAAACATTCCATCCTTTTAATTTCCAGTTTTCTGAGTCCTTCCCCACAAAGACAATATGATTTTATCCTGCTTCTCATGCACACTTAGCACACAAGAACAGAACAGTCTGTGTAGACAAATGCCAGTGCTCTTGATCCTGTAATCAAGTTTTCATGATCGATGACTAAAGGACTTTGTGAATACGATTTTGCATCCCATGGAACTTGACTACTGAACACAACCACCAAGGGATCTGGTCTGGAGGGCTGAGGGTTTTTGTGTGATGCCATAGTGGGCATCCAGGCTTCAGCTTCCATTCTCAAACTAAATGGAACATGAAGCATGGATCCAATTCTTACCATATGACATACCCAGAAAGCTGAGCCTGAGAGACCAAGACATAGATCATGAACTAGGACTGTAACATTCCCCAAAATGACCAACGCCGTCTATATAAAACATACGTATATAGATATTTACGTATATGTAGATATATGCAGATATAGATAAATATGTA
Organism: Noctilio leporinus; assembly: GCA_004026585.1. NCBI lineage: Eukaryota > Metazoa > Chordata > Mammalia > Chiroptera > Noctilionidae > Noctilio > Noctilio leporinus. The sequence continues at coordinate 47,190 of PVIW01006384.1, read as the reverse complement.
AACAGATAGATATGCCCCCTCGTTTCTGACTCAGAGCTCCTAAAACCCTTGTAGATAGGGGTGTGTTCAGATCATCCTTTGCTCTAATATTTAATCTTTGACCCTAGATTCTGACACAAGCTCCCAGGACCTCCATAATTTATAGAGTGATGGGAATATCTGACACCAAGCTCCTGAATTCCTTGGAATTTCCTGGGTGATAAGAACATCTTTTGTTCTAATAAAGTGACTTTGGGTGGGCCCTTAGATGGGGACTAGTCACTAGAAAGATCTAGCCATGTTTAGAAGCTCAGCGTTTTCAGCCTTACCCCCCATTCTCCAGAGATGCAGGAGGGGCTGGAAATGGTGCTAAAAATCCATATTCCAGGCCCTGGCTGGTAGCACAGTGGATAAGGTGCCGGGCTGCGAACCCAAAGGTCGCAGGTTCAATTCCCCAGCCAGGGCACATAACCAGGTTGCAAACCAGGTCTCCAGTCAGGTCCGTGGCTGGTGGAAGGTGAAACGCAACCATACATTGATGTCTCTCTCCCTCTCTGCCTCTCTCCCTTCCCCTCTTAAAAAAAAAAAAAAAAAACGTTTAAAAATCCATATTCCATACATGATAAGGCTTTCTTCCATAAAAATCCCAAAAGTACAGGGTTTGCAGAGCTTCCAGGAAAGTGGACATATCTACATGCTGGGGCGGTGGGGCACCCCAATGGGGACAGAAGCTCCTATGCTCAGGACCCTTCTAGACCTCACCCTATGTACTCTTCACTTGGTTGTTCATCTGTCCCCTTGACACATCCTTTTTTATGTAATAAGCTGCTACACCAAACTCTGTGTTTCTCTGAGTTCTATTAAGCCTCTCAAGCAAATTACAAATCCAAGGTGCGAGTATGAAAACCCTGATCTCTAGCCGGTCAGTCCGAATTACTGGGGCCAACCTGAGAACCTCTGACTGGTATCTAAAGTGGGGGCAGTCTTGTGGGACTGAGTCCACGACTTGCGGGATCTGGTGCGAATCCTGTGCAGACAGAAGCAGAACTGAACTGCACCGCAGGACACTCAGCTGGTTGGGCAGCACTGGCTGGTGTCGGGGAGGAACCCACCCGTGTGGGGCCCAGAAGTGAAGTACTGAGTGAGTGAGGAAAGGAGAAACACAGCAGTTGCTTTCCTACACCAGTGATGTCCAGTGTTAACTTCTGGCAAACTTAATCAACTCTATCAGTTGAGAGGATTTAGTGCACACTCTTAATTTTCTCCAAGGGAGAAAAAAGTATATTAACCTCCCGATGCATTCAGCATTGAACAATGTCAGTATTTCTTAACAATGAAAAGTTAGAAAAACTTTTTGCCTCCTGTGGTGACAATAAATAAATGAAATGCATTTCTGCATCATGCACTTCAGAATTATAAGCTCATAGGTTTTCAACAGAACTCGAGAGGGAAGTGGCTGCTGAGAGAAAATGAAGGACCCAAGAGAGACCTTCAGACTCTCGGGAGAAACCACATGAGCACCACAGAGCAGATGGAAGCTGCCCGGGACTGAACTGAATCAAGAGTTAGTTTCCATGCTGGGGTGAGAGGCAGTAACAAAGATGGGTGATGCCTGATCATTTTAGCAGCCGCTCGGCTAACAGACCTTCAGCAAAACAAGGTCATCCCTGCCACTGTCAACGGAAAATGACAGCTTAACCACAATCCCAGTTTTCCAACAATATTCAAAAGGGGAGACTAATTTTGGCCACCCAATTTCTGTAACTCATTCATTCAATACTTCAAAGTACATATGCAAGAGATCAGGGGTTCTCCCGAGAGGAAAAATGAGTGCGGACAATGGCACTCCCAAGTTTCGCATAAAAAATTACAGGCTGCTTTACAAATGTCGGCCCCTAGAAGACACCTTGTTAATACATGTACTTTTTCTCATTAAATAAGGTAACCACAGGTCCCATTCCAATCACAATTTGACTGAGGTACAAATGTAGGCCAATAATGACAGCAGCTACAGTATTTCTTTGGAATGGTCCTGCGATTCAAATTGTGAAGCATCTCTTAGAGCGCCCCCACAGATCAGGAAGCAAAACACAAGCTCCTAGGACAGGAGGGGATGCCGCCTTTCATATTTAAACAATCTCTTCTACCACCATGTCCAAGGATGACCTCCACAAACTCCTTCAGCTCATTCCCCACCACCGGGAATTTCACGGCCACTTGCATAGTCCCACGTCTTCCGAAGCCTTTCTCTGGTCAGGTACACTGCTATTAGAATTTCAGCCACAGTGGCTTCAGTTAGCGAGGCATGATGATAATGACATTCACTTGAGGCAATTTACTACCTTATTCCAGAACCACTTTTATCTTTCTTCAATTTGCAAAGGATCCTAGATTAAAACTGGCACTCTCCTGCTTTTTTCCAGGCTCCATGGCAAGCAACACGAAACAACTGTCCTCTCCATGTACAGTTTCATCTCTCTGTCCCGTTTGCCAAAAACGCCACAGGGGAGAAATCAAAAACAACTAAGCAGCATTTGCTTGAGTTTCTGCCAAGAAAAGTTTCCCCGACTTGCTCAATCACACAAATTCTCTTTAAAAAGAAAATCCTCTTCCGCATGAAAACAAAAATGCATAGAACTGTACTTTTTCCCCTTTCTTTAAGTCTGTTACATGTATGGTCTAAGGGGCATGCGTACTAGACACCTGAATGCTAGCCCAGAAAGGTAATGTTTAAAGCAACATGTGGGCAGCAGTAACACAGAACCCAAACGGGTCGCTCTATGCTTGTTGACAGACTGAACTATGGGATCTGTCCAAGGGGGGAAAGAATAAAAGTAAATGAAAATACAATGATAGCTACCATTGCTGCACCTGGAGCTTTGAGTTTAAATAAAGATGCCTATAAACTGGCAAGTTACTTCACATCTCTCAAACATCATTTCCTTAACCATTAAATATCTAACGCAGTGTACTGAAGGAGGCTTTGATGATTAAACACTATGTGTTGAACATAAACACTGAGGTGTATGATAATAAAACAAAAAACAAGAAAGCTTCAAATAAGCATGAGTCGCCAAAACTTTCATCAACATTAAAATTCAACCAATGATGGGCTTTTTTCACTTACCATTTTATCACATATAACTCACTCTCTATCAATTATTATTTCTGGCATAATCTCAAAATATGTTTTTCTGCCTAAATCTAAATCTCTAAGTGAAGCCATTTCCAACCCGCGAATCTCTCCAAATCTGCTGATTTCCCTAACCTTCTGCAAATTAAATATATCTGTATTCCCACAGAATTTTGTTCATTAATTATTTTATGTTTGATGTATAGTGGGAGGTGTGTATGCCCTAATACTCACTAAAGAATTGGGCAGAAATTCTTTCACAGCTCTACATCTCCAGTATCCACCAGCAATGAGGATAGAGTGGACAATTAAGAACTGTCTATGAATGAATGACTTTATTAATCATCCATTTTTTCACCTTCTACAAGGTGGAAAACTCCCTGGCTGGTGGCACAGTGGATAAGGCACTGGCCTGCGAACCCGAAGGTGGCTGGTTCGATTCCCCAGTCAGGGCACATAACCAGGTTGCAAGCCAGGTCTCCAACCAGGTCTGTAGCTGGAGGCAGGTGAAAGGCAACCATGCATGGCTATCTCCCTCTCTCACTTCCTCTCTCTCTAAAAATAATAAAATTTTTAAAACATAAACAAAAGGTGGAAAACCCAAGATCTTCTAGAGTGATTTCTATTCTGAACACAAAATTACAATAATCGAGGCATTTCCACATTGAAATTATAGCTCACACACACCACCAACCGCAGAGCCTCGCCTCTGGGCCCTGACGGAATACTTACTGACTGGCACGATGAAGTCCCCATGCAGCTCGTAGGTCATCAGGGGCTCCGGGAGGCTCCTGCAGGGAAATGATGGCTCAGCATTACCACGCGGCTCCACAGACGGGCCCCGCTCTGCGCACTCATTCTTCTCAGGAAACACGTATTAAATGTGCCGTGCTTTTCTTAGTAATGTGTAAAACTCCCCCAGGGAATACTTTTGTATATCAAAAAGGTGGGTAAATCAAATGGATTACTTTATTAAATGCTGTCTGCACCAGGCACTATCAAAGTTTAAGCAGCCACAAATTCCTATCAGATCTAAGCACGGGGTATTACATGTTTAATCTTGAAAAGTACCTTTACAAGCATCTGATTTTACATATACATATATATATATATATATATCCCTTCTACACATTAACTTAAGCTATACAGTCTATTCAACCAAACGTAAGCATATAATTTTTGAAAATCCGCTCTAAAATATTTAATTCAAAATATATATAGAAAAGGTTGCACAAACTCAAAGAAATCAAATCCTTTCCTCCTATATATCCTTATTATAAAAATATAACCATTTTTGGTTTATGCTTATGACACAATAAAATAGTAAGTATGAAGTGAAATTGAGGACCACTTCAAAAATACCCACACCATTTGAATTTTCTACTAACATGGGTTAATGATAGTGTGTGTTATCCTGTGGGCAACAGACTACTACAGCTCAACATGTATACATATCTATAATTATAGAAGACCAGCTCTTTGAACTCCATGAACACTTTAAGAACACTCAGATAAGAATCAAGCTGCACAGTTTCTGGAGGGCAATCTGCCAAGACATTAAGAACGTTTACCCTGGCTGGTGGCACAGTGGATAAGGTGCCAGCCTGCAAACCCAAAGGTCGCTGGTTCAATTCCCAGCCAGGGCACAGAACCAGGTTGCAAGCCAGGTCTCCAGCCAGGTCTGTAGCTGGAGGCAGGTGAAAGGCAACCATACATGGATGTGTCTCTCTCCCTCTCTGCTTCTTTCCCTTCCCATCTCTCTAAAAATAATAAATAAAATCTTTAAAAAAAAAAAAAAAAAAGAACGTTTAAAATCATGTAATCCAGAAATTCCTCTTCAAATGCTTAAAAAAAAAAAAAAATCAAAGATACACACACACAAGTTTAAAACATATTCAAAAGCCAAGAAAAATGCCAGAGTAAAGGAGATCATTTCATAATGTAAAAGAGGTCGATTCATCAGGAAGACATAACAATTCTAAATGTTAATGTATCTAATAACAGAAGCTTCAAAATGCATGGAGCAACTGATGAGACCAAGAGGAGAAATAGAGAAACCCATAATAGCTGAGACTTAAATATCACTCTGTCTAAGTAACTGATAGAACAAGCAGACAGAAAATCAGTTAAAATACAGAAGATTTGAACAAAGCAATCAACCAACTTCATCTAACTGGTATATCCTTCATCCAAATGCATTCTTTCCCAGTGAACTTGGAACATTTATCAAGATAAACCATAGTCTGAGGCATGAAACGAATCTCAATAAATTGAAAAGAATTCCATTTGTATGTATTTCTCTGATTACAATAAAAATGGAATTAGAAGCTAAATAGAGTATACCACATATTAGAATTTGAGGGTTGTTCGTAAAGTAGTCTTTGGGGATAAATTTTTACTGCTAGGTAACTATATTATTAGAAAAGACAGGTCTTATTTCAATTCTCCCCATATTAGCCAGAAAAAAAGGTATAAATTAACCCCAAAGTAGAATAGAAAAATATTGTAAGTGAAGTAGAAAAAAAGAAAAAATAAACCCAGTTCTTTGAGATAATCAATAAAATTGACAAATCTAGCCATAATGACTAGGAAGTAACACAGTGAAATCACAAATTATCAATGTCAAGAATGACAGAGGCAGTTGTAGAATCACTACAGTCTCTAAATGTATTAAGAAGAAAATAAGGAAATGTTAAGAACAATTTGATGTTCACAAATTTAGCAACTTAGATTAAATGAACAAATGTCTTAAAAGGTACAAACTCCCAAACCTCACTCCAGAAGAATTAGGCAACCTAAATAGTCTCACATTTATTAAAGAAACTGAATTTGTAGTTTAAAATTTGCCAACATGAAAAGTCTAGGCCCAGATGACTTCATGGTGAACTCTAGCAAATAAAGAAAAGAGGAATACCAATTTTATACAAATTCTTCCAGAAAATATAAGAGAGGATAATTTCTGACTCATTCTTTGATATAAGTATTATCATAGTTCCAAAATGGGATACAAAGAAAACTTCAGACCTGCATTGTTAATATAGATGCAACTATTCTAAATAAAATGTTAGCAACTCAAATTCACAGAGATAAATAAAAGGATAATATATCATAAGTTTATCACAGAAATGCAACACCTCCCCCATATTAAAATCAACGGAATTCATCATACTAGCAAACTGAAAAGAGAAAAACTTTATGATCATCTTCATAGGTTATACAGGGGAGAAAATAAGATTTTCCCGTAAGTGGTACTGAAACAACTGGACATCCATATTCATAAATGAACTTAGATCCACAACCCATATCTTCACAAAAATTAACTCAAAATAAACTACAGATCTAAGTATAAAACCTAAAACTGTAAAACTTGTAGAAGGAAATAGAAAACTTTTGTGACTTTGAGTTAGGCAAAGATATCTTGATAGTTCACATAAAAAAAAAAAAAAAACTCATAAGCTGAATTTCATTTGAAAGACACTATTAAGAGAATAAAAACACAAGCCACCAATTGAAGAAAACATTTGCAAAGCATGTTATCAGAGATAGGATTTGTATCCAAAACATATAAAGAATGATCAGGCCCTGGCTGGTGGCTAAGTGGATAAGTACTGGCCTGTGAACCCAAAAGTTTCAGGTTCGATTCCCAGCCAGGGCACATAACCAGGTTGCAAGCCAAGTCTCCAGCCAGGTCTGTAGCTGGAGGCAAGTGAAAGACAACCCTACACTGATGTTTCTCTCCCTCTCTGCCTTCCTCCCTTCGCCTTTCTCTGAAAAATAATAAAATAAAATCTTAAAAAAAAAAAAAGAATGATCAAAACACAGTATGAAGAAAATTAGCCAACCTTTTTAATTGCATGAAAGACATAGACAGACACCTCATCCAAGAAGATAAATACATAGCAAAAGGGCGCATAAAAATGTTTAACATTCTTAGTCATTATGGAAGCACAAATTTAAAAGCATAATGAGAAACCAACATACAGCTGTTAGAATGGCAAAATTAAGAAGACTGATCCTATTAAGAGTTAACAAAGATGTAGAGAAAATGACATTCTTCTAGACTGTTGGTGGAAAAGTAAACTAGTACAACCACTTTTGGCAAAACATTTGTCAGTTTACCAAAAACTTAAACATGTACTAACCATACAACCCCAACATCACACAGACATTAGGATTTACCCAAGAGGGAAGAAAGCTGAAGCTCAAACATCTGTCTATGAAGATTTCTAGGAGCTTCATTTTTAATAGCCAAAAGCTATTTTAGCCAAAAGCTAAAATCAACACAACTATACATCAACAGAGGAAGGGATTTTTTTTTTTTAAATTGTGGTGTATCCATACAACAGAGCCAACACAATACTGGTTAGCAACAAGAAGGAATGAACTATGATACAACATAGTTGAATCTCTTATTATGCTAAGTGAAAGAAGCCAGATTTAACAGAAAAAATATAGAACCATAATATTCCAATTACTGTTAAATTACAGTAAATACAAAATGTTTTATACAGTGACGAAGTAGACTAGCAGTCCCCTAGGAATAAGGAGATGAAGATGGGGTGACGATGAGAGATTTCAAGCAGGTAAGAGGCGTGGGGGATGATGAGGGTCACTATCTTGATTACGGGGATGGCTTCATAGATGTACTATACACATACATGTCACACTTACGTGCATGTACACTATAAATATGTACAGTTTATTGGATGTCAATTACACTTCAATAACACTGCTTAAAAACAAAACAGCTGCAAGCCTATTATTTACAGGTTATGTTCCCTACATACAATTTATGATGGTGTACATACACACAGACACACTGACAACTACTGACAGCAAAACTGAAGCACTTAGAACACCGCTGAAGAGAACTGTTCTATTTCCTCTCCTCCCCCTTCGCCCCCCACATTATTGTTTAAAGATGAAAAATCAAATCAATTATTCCACTGCCTAAATAAATGCAGAGAAGTAAACATGTGGGTTTTCTGTTTCAAAATATGGGAAAGCGAGAAATAAGCAAAGAAGGAAAACTGCTATTAGACAAAGAAAGTTAGGGGTGCTGAAAAGCAAACTGGGAAAATGAGAATGCTTAGAAACCCAAGAGGGAATTTCTGTTTCAATAAAAATGAATTTGTGTCTAAATATCTTCTAAAGCTTCGGATATCAATCATCGCCATATGTCTGCTAGGCAATGCAGCATAAAAAGCAAGCATTAAATATGGTTAATGTTAGGGAAGCAGTAATAAAAATGACAAGTTTCCCATACAAAGTATATTGTCCTGAGTCACCAGATCTCTCAACTTTCCAACCCAAGCTACAGCTCTTTGCCACCCATTGGGATCTGTCTGAGAATATAAATCATAACATTTACCTAGGCTGGCAATTTCTTCCCCAAAAGTCCCATTCCAATTTGCAGGCTTTAAAAAGTTTCCTCTAGGTAAAAATCATTTTACTAAAAACGTCACCAAAACAGCTCCTCGTCTGCCCACATGGGAAACTGTCATAATGAACACATTGCTGGAAAACAAAATTATGGTCTGAAGAGATAGAAAATCAATCAGAAGGCTGGTATTCAGTTCTCTTAAAGCACTGAAAAGTTTTTAAAAATTGCCTCAAGTCAGTAGAAGAGGGAGATGCCATATATACAAGGCCTGTCCAGAAATTATCCAGCCACATGACAGGAAAAAGACATGTATTGAAGAAGATACAAGAAACACCACACTTAGGACAATGATGCCTTAGTCCCCCTAAAGGTAGGCACCTTGGGACCTCACACGGTTCTCCCAATCTCCATCAGCTATCCTGCTGTTATTTTCAGGACTCTCATCGACAGTCTAAAATCTCTTCCCTTTCAAAGGTGATTTTATATTTGGGAAAAGCCAGAAGTCACAGGTGCCAAATCTGGGCTGCAGGGAGGCTGAGTCACCTGCATGATTTGACCCTTCGGCAAAACTCTGTAAGAGATGTGATACATGAGCGGGCACACTGTCATGACAAAGCTGCCAATCACCAGCTGCCCACACCCGCGGCCTTCTGAATCATCCAAGCAGTTTCCACAGAGGAATTTTCAAACAAAATTTGATGTAGACTCAGTACCCTCTCAGTCATTTTGAATGCAACAGCCACACAGTATACATCCTTACTCAATGATGCCTACCGCCCTCACGGACTAGGATGTGAACTCATGACTGTCCATGCATGCATATTCCACTCCACACTCCTTGGCTGTCAGGATACATCTATGTCACACAAACCAGTCTTGTTATATTAACAACGGCTGGGCTTTTCCTGGACAGACCTTTTGTGTCCCACTGTATATCTTTCTTTCTTTCTTTTTTTTTTTTTGTATTTTTTTTAAAAATATTTTATTTCATTATTTTTAGAAAGGGGAAGGGAGAGAGGCAGAGAGGGAGAGAGACATCACTGTATGGTTGCGTTTCACCTGCCTCCAGCCACAGACCTGACTGGAGACCTGGTTTGCAACCTGGTTATGTGCCCTGGCTGGGGAATCGAACCTGTGACCTTTGGGTTCGCAGGCCGGCACCTTATCCACTGTGCTACCAGCCAGGGTATATATCTTTCTTTACTCCAGACTCGAAGGGCTTTGCTTGTTTTGGTTTGGTGTTTGGGGGGTTTGATTACTTCCCTTCAACCACCTCCAAATACCTATCCCAGAAGGCGGCTGGGTTAGCTGCAGCAGAATTTAAGGGCAATGGTAAGAAAAGTTATTTGCAGCTTTAGGTCACGGTTCCGTAAGTGACAGCTGGGATTCCAATCCAGGCAGGCCACCACCCAGACCATGCTCTTGACCACCACACCTCTTGTGCTGAAAGAAATGCACCTGTTTGGGCCGAGCTGGGTACCGAGAATGGAGGTACACAAAATCTCCATTTTCTCCCCTTTGGCACATCACCAGAAAGTGTCAATTAAATCCTAATGACTGCATTTTCAGTTGCTAAAAATAACACAGGGGGAAAGAACAGCAACCTTTCAAACCTTCCAAGTCATCTGCCATTTTATGATCATGACTTTACCACATGCAGACAGAAGGTGTACCTGGTTATGTATATCACATAACTTCCCTCCTAACATCTCTTAATATTCTGTAAGCAATGCCTGCTGAACAGTGGAATTCAACAGGATGCAACAAACATAATGAGAGAAAAAGGCAGAAAAAGCAATACAGTACCAGGGGCGATAAGCAACTAGCTGCATTTAGCAAGACAATTTGAATGAATTCTCTTCACGAGGAAAAACAAAATGGACTGTGTGGGGCAATGGGAAAACATCCATTTACTACAAAAGAACTGGATTTCTATCCTTCATCTCCCATCAACACCTGAATCCCCTCGATAACTCCCTTACCTTAGTAAGTATAAAGCTTTCTCCCAGCATGACAGCACCCTTTGCTGGTCAGTAACATAAGCAATTCCTCATATTTTCATATCCTTTCTTTCCATCGTGCACCTAACACAGGCTCACTTAACCTCGGCTCTGCTGACACGTCAGGCACCTGGGAGGAAATGGGCTGTCTGCGCACTACAGACCCATCTCTGGCCTCATGTCACTACGTGCCAGCAACACCTCCTGGCCTGCAACTGTGACGACCAAGAATGTCTGCAGACATTGCCAACTATCCCCTGAACTGGGGGGACAAAATCATCCCCAGTGGAGAACCACTGCTCTCACATTTGGGGTAAAGCTCTAGACACTGGGAATTCTGCAACTAAGATGACACATAAGATGTCTGTCTTCAGGAAGTTTACATTTTCTAATCCCAGGATGGGAGCTAACACAATTCCTTTTTACCATCATCTTCACCTAAACCAATCAGGTGCTATCAGTAGCAAACTAGACATAAGCATGTAGATTTAGCCTGAACTGGACCCCTTTATAGTCTAGGAATAATAATAATAATAATGTAAAACAGTAACTAAAAGCATCTTGCTTAAATACTTGAAAATATGGAACACACCCCTGAGCCCACAGATATAATTTCTTGAAAAGTAGAATGGCGAGACAACACAGAACCCCTGATGTGAAAGAACATGAAGAATACAGCACCACCATGATGCAGTGTTGCAATGAACAAAGTCTTGTAATAAATAACCTGAACCTGAACCTAATGAAGCCAACAGATTTAACTGATAGTTTACAGAAAATATGGTGGCTCAAGAGACAGGTTAGCAATAAGGATACAAAACAAGGGCCATAACCAAAGAGGAGAAAATTCTCTTCATAAAAATTGACCCAGGGTCATCAACAAAAAAATGCTGAGGGCCAAGGAGTGGGGTGGAGAGGAAAGAGCCTCCTTTATTTTTTTATTTTATTTTATTTTGGGGAAAGGTTAATGATTCCGAAAAATGCCAAATCTTTTCTAGTTCCAGTCCAAATTTTCTGTAATAAAAGAAAATTTTAAGTTTATCTTAAAACCTCAAGAAGTAAACATACTTTCAAATAGCTTTGTATTTATCATTTAAGCCTTTAAGTTCAAATGGTTTAAATTTAAGATAAAAAAATCTCCATATTAGCCAAAAACATCAAAGATTCAGCAAATGCAACAGTGTCCTTCCTCACTGTGTTGCAGCTTTTACTTCCTAAACATTTACAATAGATGCCTATTTCAAAACCTAAGTCTATACACTCCAAGTCTGTTCTGTAATTAACCTAATGGATATTCACCTACTTACCTCACTTTCTGGGATGTTATCAGATGCCTCGTAAACATTTTCTTTTCTTTTTTTTTTTTTTTAAGATTTTATTCATTAGTTTTAGAGAGAGGGGAAGGGAGGGAGGAAGAAAGGGAGAGACCCATCAATGTATGGTTGCCTTTCACCTGCCTCCAGCTATGGACCTGGCTGGAGACCTGGCTTGCAACTTGGGTATGTGCCCTGGCTGGGAATCAAACCAGAGACCCTTGGGTTCACAGGCTGGTGCTCACTCCACTAATCCACACCAGCCAGGGTAGAAATATTCTTCCTTTAATAAGGTCTGACTATTAAGATGTTAAGTGCAGGGCCGGCATCTGCTGTATGTTAAATGTCCAAGTCACCCACTCTTCCCTTCTGTTACTGGGACAAGCTCACCTCAAATACTGCTTCAGAGCACTGGTGATTGTCTTCACCTCCCAGTCGACGGAGTTCTCCAGGTCCAACTCACTGCATGTTTTTACATCTAGCAAGCAGGCAAAAAGAAAAAATAATTAAAACCTTGAACACTCAAAGGTCCTCTTGACTGGTTCACAAAGCTTTCATTTAAAAGAGGCCAAACCACAAGTAATTAATTCTGTGGTTTCCTAGGCAAACATTATACACAATTTCTTCTAATATTGTCAGCCATGATCTATCATCAGATATTTCCAGCACTTCAGAAACTCTGCAGTGGAGATCAAAAGAAAAGGTTGAGGGCTAGGCCAGGAGTAAGGAAGAACTGGATGCATTGAAACAGTATAGCATTTCAATATTCACTGCTGCAAAGCATGGCTAGCTATCATTATTATGATCATCAATGTTATTATTATTAGACGTGTTACTCAGCAGCTGTGGCTTAGAGAACATGACGTTTGCAGTCTTGTATATTTTCAGCTGTCATTATTGCCATCCCAGAGTTACAACTGGGGAAATGCACGGCACTGCTACTACTAGCAAAATGACTATGTATTAGGACAGCAAAGAGTCAGTGGGAAGAAAGAGTGAGCTTGGTCCCACACGTCTAAGGTTTGTACTTATCATATTATCTTTCTGAAGACTAATACATAAAACAGAAATACGATGACACATAAACTTAAAAAGTCATTTATGAGTAATCTTTCCCATTAACATTAGAATTTATACACTCATCCAGGAAATAGGTGTTGGAAGCCTCTGTGTAACACTTCTGGCGTTCATTCTAAATTAATCTGGTTTTCTTTGTCCCAAATGTGTGCTAATGAGGTGTTCTTGCAAATGGCTTGCAAATAGTTAGGAAGCTCTCAAGAAGACATGTGGCTGATAAAAATGAAAGAGGAGGAGGAGGAAAAGAAGCAGGACGAGGGGAGGAGGGAGAAAGGGAAAGAGGGAGATTACCAGTTCTGAAGAGGAAACGGTCAGTGCCAGATGGTGGGAAAGGTGGGCCTCTGAGTAGGATGGTGTCTTTGGTTTTGTGTGGCTGGGCCACCGCCCTGGGTGGCACTGGGATCACACACCCGGGCTGCCAGCTCTGCCGAAACCCCACCACCAGGCCACCCCACACAAGTCACTTCCAAATTGAACTCCAGCCTTGCATCTGCACAAAGGTGGTCAAGGACAAGAGCTCAGGGAGCATCAGATCAGGGGTGCACCCAGATTTCCACAAATTGTTTAACGAGGTGGTCATTACCAACTGAAAGTATCGGCATTCAGTGGTGGTCACAACTTCAAAAGGGGGGAGTAGCAAACAGGTTATAATGAATGATATCAATCAATCAATACAAATCGCCTGCTTTTCTACAATCCCATCATGCAAAGGAGAAAATAAGAAAGCCATGGAGGAGACGGTTCTTTTTCCTCTCACTCCAGAATGATGTTTCAACTAAAACAAAAAAAAAACTAGTGGCTTTGGTGTTTTTCCTCCCCTTCTTACACTACTTTTCCTCTATATAAGGAAGGAAACATCATGTCAGTACTTCCTCTTTAAAAGCACAATAAAGAACAATCTGTCAAAATGGGACCACCATATCATGTCATACATGCCACCAAAACTGTTTTCGGCTGGGGTGTGAGGAAGGATGGATGACAAGCCAGACAGTATTTTCAAACTTTCTGAAACTCAAGCAAAAGTGAAAGTGATGGTTATTTCTCAGCCATAACCTCAGCCATATGAAGTCAATTACTCAAAAGTCTGGAGGCTTTTTAAAGCATTTCAACAGGTCTTGATTACAGCAACGGACAGCAATATGCAATAAACTACAACAATGGCAACTGACACTGATGACATTTTGATCAGTCCCCACAATTGAGAACACGTTTGTTACTGAGCCTGTCAGACAAGCCACAGGTACAGTCACGGAATCAAATTAAGTGCCCTGATTAAAGGTGCGGTCCTTTATAACTGGAAATAAATAATGCTGCTCTGAAGGCCAACCAATTACTTCAGTAACTAATATTCTCCCTCTCATTAAATCAATTATTTAAAACTCATTTTAACACACATGTCAGATAACATTTTCAATCAACTTGCTTCGAGCAAATCACCATCTTTAAATCCTTCTAATGGAAAGGCTTGTAAGTGAAATCTTTTATTTTTGGCTTTCTACCAAATTACCATTCCATATTAAGAATCCTATTTTTTCAATGCAAAAGCAAAGCTAGCTATCCTTTGAATTCATGGAATGAAAAATAGCTGGTTACATCAGAAGCTAATAACTACATTGTATCTGTGGTACTGATCCTCCATTAAATTTTACTGTTTTCAAATAACTCAATCATCCATAGCAGTTGTGGGGGTTTTTTTGTTTTTGGTTTTTTTTTTTTGCAATCTGTGGATACACTATGACTAGGTAAATTTATTTATAACTTGTTTAGGATTCAGATTTAAAATACATTTGACTTTTCAACCAGAACATATGTCCTATCGGAAATAAGGTAAAAATTCCCTTCCATTCAACCAAGAGAAACCACCTCATGTATTACTTAAAAATAAAAAATAACAAGCACAGATGCAAACAACTGATTTTTTTAATTGGGGTTAAAGTTTCATCATTTAAAAAATAACCAGTGGTCATTTTTTTTTAATAGGCAATTTTCAGCCCAACCTAAATGCAAGTGTTGGCACTGACTTGGGTCTCATTTTAAAGAACTGAAGCACAGTGATTGAATGAATTTTGAAAATTAATTTTTTTCAGCCATGAGTTTACTTTTTCACTCACCGATCTATGTGAAAAAAGTTCTCCTACAAAGTAAGAGAAGGTAATATTTTTAAAGTAAAACATTTCTAAATTAGTTTTATTTGTTTTCTACGGTTCCCTGTCTAAATTTAAAAATCACCCAAACTTTTTGCAAATTAGATTTATGTAGAAATAACCATCACATTCACTGGCCACATAAGCTACGATCACATTTTCTCTCAAGTTTGCCTCCCCTGCTCTGACGTTTTCATGCTAACATGGGAGAAAAAGCAGAATTACCTGAAATGCTCCCTCATCTCAGTTCTACCAATAACTATCATAAATAAGCTGTTACATTCTCATTCCAAACACTAAAATACAGGACTCCCAAAAAATATCTCATCTAGTATTTCTCCTTGTCTTCCCCAAATGCTCTAAATCTCTAAAAACAAACAAAAATCCAAAAACTTTCATGAGACCATGTGTGCCCTCTGTTGAAGGAAAGGAAAAGGACCCTCAAAGGGAGGGCAGACCATTGCTCACTTAAGTTGATCCAGGGAAAATAAGGAGGCTGCTGACTGACCATCCAGCAGACCATTGCCTCCTGCTCCAGGGACAGAAGATGGCTAAGAAGGCCAACAATTCCTATGCCCATGGGGAGGAAGGCAGCTACCTCTTTTCCCTGGGCTGGAAAGGTACCAACGACTTGACTGGCGGACTCTAAAGGCCTTTCTATGGTCAACTGCCTTTAGTATTTCCCGTTGGCAGCCAGAGAAGACAGAATATGGTGGGGGTGCGGGTAGGGGGATGAAGGGAAGAAAGAACAAAAGAAACATTTTTCTCTATCTTCATCTTAAATGTAAAGTGGAACACATACCAAAAAAGGAAACAAGTGAAGAAAACATGCAAGAATTGAGCAGGTATCTTTTCTTTAGAAACAATCCAAACATTCACATATGAGTATTTAAAGAATACTTAAAATAGTTGATGTAAAAATAGCAAATACCAAAATAATACCAAAGTAAAATAAATAATTAACTCAAGAATTGAAGAGAACTAAATCAAGTTCTTGTCAATAAATATAAAATGGTTCAGAACTTTTTCTCTACTATTTAAAATTATTTTTCATTTGTACAAATAAAGATGCATTGCAAACAAAAGTGCTTTCAAGAACTGAAATTTGAAATAAATGTTACTGGTTAGAATAATTTTTTTTTTTTTTTAAATAAGTGCATAGTATCACAAATGAGCAGAATTATCAGAATTATCTAGAGGGGAGAGACATGGATTGGTTTAAATGCACAAAGTTAAACATCTGGTAAACGTACTCAATTTTTTTCTCTTTAAGATATAGAACCTTATAATAATGTAGTGAGGAGGGCAAGAGTTGGCAAGAAAGAATATCTATGGGATAGCATATATACAACTAACTACTCAAAAACTCAAATCATTTTTTGTAAGAAGTATAAATTATTTCAATTTCAACACCTGCTGAATCAGAATAAAAGTCAAGCAATATCTTAAAGAACAGATGAATGTAGTTCGCTACACAAGTTAACTAGTGTTTGCACTTGCATAGCTTTTGTATAAAATTGCCCATCAAGAAGGTGTTAAGGAAATCTTAAATTTATTAGGGACGTGAGTAAACATATTTTGTTAAGAACTCAAGTTTGAGTTGTTAACAAAGTGTTAAGAAAATAATATTAATGCTAATAAAAATCCAAAGTTTGTGATGGACATAGTAGGAATTATTGATAAAGTAAAATAATTTATAATGCATAGCCCCTTTAAATAAATACTAAATAAAAAAACTAACAAGCCATTATCATTCCCTCAAGTCAATTAATTCCCTAACTTCTGTTTGCAGAATATTACTGAAAACCCAGCATTTCCTTTGCAAGCAACATAAACAGGTCTGTGTCCAGCCTGAGCCTGGGCTTCTCTGCTCTGAGTCTCACACAGGAAGTGACAACAGTTTTACAGGTCATGAATTTCTGAGGGATCAGATATTTTTCAAATACCTTGCAAGTGGAGGACTCTCAATGAGACATCTCCCATGAGCAAAGGAACCTGCCCATCTGAGTTCAAGGATGCAGATCATGTGGGATTTTATGAGATTAAGACCCAATCTGGGGACAATTTAACACTTCAAGGAGACCAGAAGTTTGAACTGTCCTTGAACATGCATAAGGAGATAATAAAAATAATGCTAGGATCCTCAGAGCAATTTACTGCCACAGAGCACAGCTTTTGACCAAAATCTCCCCTTCCAATATCAAAAGCCTTCCAGTTCAAACCATCATAACACCATCTTGGAAATGAGAGAAGTGTTTCTAATTTTAAAATCAACTAAGAGCAGATGCTATAATCCCACTAAACTCTTCCAGCTGCTACTGAACCACTGACAACCTAAGTCTATTTCATTTGGAGACCGATGATGGTGAAGGAAAATCTGACTGCCAGAATTGTACACCCAGGTTAACCAGAGAAGCAAAAAATAAACACAGCTCATGAGAGTGAATGTATTCTAATAAAGCTCTCCAACTGATGATGGCCAATGTTTTCCTGTGCTTAATAGCTTTTAAAAAAGGGTATTGTGCTTATTAAATCCTTCATTCAAATACTGTCAAACAAGCAATCCTATTTGTTGTATCTCAGTTGATTTTATTCATCTTGGTTTCTGCTTCTCAAAAATGAGTCTTTGCTACAATGCTTTAAGATGCAGACACGGTTAAATGCATTGATAGTGGACCTGAGGGCATTATTAATGTTGATTAATTAAAGTGAGATGTCAAATTAATTAACATTTAGCGAGGTCAGAACGACATACAGATCCTCAAAAGGCTGCTGATTATCAGCACTCCTCCGCAGGCAGTCTGCTTTGGGGTGGGGCACCTTACAGGTGGCCGTGAACTCACAGCAGTGTAAAATGGAAAAGTGCTTTGTCATTCACATAATGTCTGGGGTAATGAAATGAATTCACTTTCTGGCTTCCTCGAGTGAGCAGTGCCAAAGAACACTGTGTTATCAGCGCAGATGGGACGTGCCTGGTGCTGGAGAAGGGCCTGGCGCTAACTGCAGACAAGTCCCTGTGAATACCAATGAATCCCCGGCAACCAGACTTGTTGTCAAGTGACAGTTTTGGAAGCTCCATGAAAATGAGCGAATCCCAGTGGTCTGGCCTGATCAAGTGTACTGTCAGGACTCTGGGCAGCCAATTTGGAAGCCACACAAATCACAGAGGCCTGTCTGCTACTTTCCAATGAGAAGAGCCCATGAGCTGCAGGCTTTTTTCTCCTTCCAGGTCTTAGTTAAGAGAAAGTGGATAATCAGTGCTGGTGCAGACACTGTTCTATTTCTCTGACTCAACTTGGAGAAAACGAACATTAAGCAGAAGAAAAGAGTGGATTCACAAGTATGCTGGACGTGATTATGAAACATTAACTTATGATATTAACAAACATAAACAAATCGTGCATGGAAAATGATTAGAAAAGAGGCATACCCATCAACATACTGAGAAGTCTCTGGACCTTTGAACTCACCCCCACAACTCTGTACAATCCTTGGTCATTTATACCTATCAGAAGAGAAAAGATGTTAGCAAAATACAAGGCCATCATATATTAAACACTGTCAACAAACTGTTGCTTTCAGAGTCTTTCCTAAGTCATGTTAGCAGCATTCCTGTTGACTATAAAACTACATCTGACATAAGCAAGTGTTGAAGAACTTGTTTACGAGCTTGGTATTCATGTGTTACAGATGGAAAATAATCTCATAAAAAAAGGCTTCAGGTGGACAAAATGTAATGAGTCAATGTTAATGAAGTTAGTTAGTTAAGCTGTACACATGTATACCGATATAGCATGTAAAAATGCATAACTTTCCAGGTTATTAGGCTTACTTACTATTGACATTTTCTCTTTAAAAAATTTAGCCTTCTAAAAATAACATGGTGCTGATTAATACACAGAAAAAAAATCATTGTTTGAGGCTCTGGCTGGTGGCACAGTGGTTAAGGTGCCAGCCTGCGAACCCAAAGGTCACTGGTTCGATTTCTAGCCAGGGCACATAACCAGGTTGCAAGCCAGGTCTCCAGCCAGGTCCGTAGCTGGAGGCAAGTGAAAGGCAACCATACACTGATGTCTCTCTCCCTCTCTGCCTCTCTCCCTTCTCTCTCTAAAAATAATAAATAATTTTTTTTAATTCAGCCATTAGGGATTTTTAAAAAATCATTGTTTGGATGATTCTTAAAGATGATAGAAATTCATTCAAAATGGAAGCAGAACCATTTTTTATTTTTAGAGCTGTTAAACACACTGTCCAGTGAAAAACTCTGAGATTTCAAGTAAGTATCACTGCAAACTCTACATCTGAATGAACTAACTCTCTGCATTTTCTCTCTGAACAGACCTGCAAGCACAGTATCCCTGAGTGCAGCACACAGCAGACAAGAAACAAAGGCAAGAAAATGTACTGTCAAATGTAATTTAGCATGTTGAACACATGGCCTTGCTTTGATACTGACTTGATGAAACCAATTGTAAAAGGACTTTTGGAGGCTCAGAAACTCGGGAATGGCATTAAGGTTATGTCAAAAATGTTTTTATTTTTTTAAGTTACATAATTAAAGGAGTGACCTCTGTTAAGATTCACTCTAAGGAGGAGAAGGGGGTAGATGAAAATTGTAGCAACATCCTGGTGATTGCCTATGAGTGGCAAAAATATGGGAGTCCATTATAGCCCTCCCTCTACCTTCTCTTTTTCTTTTTTAAAGACTTTATTCATTATTTCCAGAGAGAAGGGCAGTGAGGGAGCAAGAAAGGGACAGAAACATCAGTGTATGGTTGCCTTTCACCTGCCTTGCAACCTGGTCTTGGTTATGTACCCTGACTGGGAATCAAACCAGCAACTTTTGGGTTTGCAGGCCGGCACCAATCCAAAAATCAAAATAAAATAATGGTTTCTAAAACATGTGACTTTGTTTCTGTCTCCAAAAAGTTCCTCAAGTATCGTATTTGTCAGCTTGTTAGGGGCAAATTATGCCCCACCCTCAAATTTTACATTGAATACCTGATCCATAGTACCTCAGAATGTGACTATATTTGGAAATAAGGTCCTTAAAAGAGATAATTATGTTAAAATGAGGTCACTTGGATAACAGGCCCTAAGGCAACACAAAGGTATAACCGGAAGGCAGAAGGTGAGGTCAGGACGGACACACACGGAGGGAAGACCATGTGGGCACACAGCCCGGGGATGGCTATCCACAAGGCCAGGGCAGGGACCTCAGAAGAAGCCACTGGGCAGGCCCCGTGACCTTGGATTTCTAGCCCCGAGAATTGGAAGAAAATGATTTCCCATTCAGTCTCCCAGTCTGTGGTACTTTACTATGGCAACCCTAGCAAATTGCTACATCTTTTCTCTCAATTGCTCAATAAAGCTAAGACCCAGAAGAGCAAACGTTAACCCTTCACTCTAGACCAGTCTTTCCAAAACACTTTTCAAAAGAAGCAAAGGAGCCAAGAGGCACCTTCCAGACAGGGAACGCTTACGGCCTACAAAAGAGGAGAAAAACTCAGGTCAGTTCTGCCAGGAATTGCAAAAAAGGCTAAAAAATTCTCAAAGGGAGCAAAGACTGGGCTTCATTCTTTCCTTCCCCTAGGGGCCAGCAGACCATGTGCAGGCAGTTTAAAACACCAGTTTTTTCCCCCATTACTACTCTACTTAAGAGACCTAAAATAGTTTGACCTCGGAATCAGAAGCCAAAGAGCAAGTCATATTTTCTAGACAAACAAACATGACTCTGAGCAGTGCCTGAAATACATGGAGAAATGAAACAAAGATGTCACTTCAATAGTAATAATCACCCTGGACCGGTAATTACTATCTGATGATTGACCAAGTTCGTATTCATCATCCTGAAAGAAACTGAGTTCATTGTGAATGCATAATAAAAGGTACAAGGGGAAATCAATGTTACTCAACACAGCTTTTACTTTTTAAGATGAAATTTAAATAAACCTTGCACTAAAGCATCTAGAAAATAACATGTGTTCAGGTTTCTGTCACATTGTTCTTAGAAGCTCAAGACGAAGAAAATTAGAACATACTTTCTATCTATAAACACATACATCACACAAAAGATATTAAATAAAGACACTTAAAGAACATGAACCACTCAATAGGCCCAGCCATATCAGCAGGTTCCACACATTCTTTCCAACTTCTCTTTCAAAGTTCCCTCTTTCAGTTAAACAGATCACTATTTCTCACGACCGTGGATTAGGATTTTGAAATTTTCATTGAATTCCTCCCTGTCGCTTTCTAAATTTCAATAGGTCAATGTCTGCATTTGCGTCAAGCTCAGAGTAATCTCTGCTTCTTCAACAGTCTTAAAACTTCAATGCACACACATTGATTACAGCAAGCTTGCAGGAAACATGGGCATCCAGAATCCATTCTGAGCAGCAGCCTTTTTTCTAACCTTTTATGTTCTTTAACCTTTTATTTTTCAAACCACATTGATTATCTAAGGTCTCTCCCATCCCCATTTAAAAGCAAGGCAGCCAATCAAGTCCAATCTCCTCAGCGGAACATGCAAGGCATAAACCAATAAACACCGACTGCTGCCCCACCTCACCTGCCTGCATTTACCACAGAGCGCTGGCCATAATTAGACCAGACCCCTGCATTCTATCCTATGTTCAGGTGGAAGTCTCCTCTGGCAGGAGTGTTCTTCCCCTTCTCTTTACAGATTACTCATCAGTCAAATATTCATCAAATATGTGGCAGGGGCTGCTCTCGCTGCCCCAACGTTCAACAGCGAGCAAACCTCAAGTTCCATCCAGATCATCAAAACCAGGTAAAAGCCCCATCCTTCTGATATCACACTGATGGTCCCTTATTCTGAAGGGACTATCCTTTGAACACTTAATTACATTTTAAAATTAACCCATTCACCATCTCTTCTGCACAGTTCCCCAAATCAAAAATCTGAATGTTTATGTGTTACGTGTTTATTTTCCCCACTCAGTGTGAATATTCACATCTCACCATGTAAAAATGTAATTTCTACAACAAACCTATTTAGAGATGTTTGTGCTGTACAGTAGTACATGTCCCTTATGACCTTTTCAAGTTTAAAGGAAAACAGAGCCAATCTCAGAATTTTCAAGAAAAGAACTATGGACCTGAGTCCTACATTCTCTCCCTAAATGCACAGCTCTATTACCTGGAAAGATATGAGGTCAACCTTGATTTTTTTGTTGTTGTTTTAGTTGATTTTCAGTAGCTTTCATGGTACCCTGCATAGAACAGTTGGGTATAGAATATGCATAGGTAGACTGCTTTGACTCGAAATAAATTTAGAATTATAGATAGAAATTGGACTTGGACCAGAAGACACATTACAGTTAGAAAATAAAAACTTCAAATTAAGATATTCAAGTTATTGAAATTTTTTAGGATATCAAGGTCCTAATGTAATGATTGAGATCATTACTAAAACACTCTAACTTTTAACCAAAAATGTGTCATCTGGTCAAAAGTGTTGACAGGTCAAAATCTCTTTTTCTTTTAATAGCAAGATTGGTTCTGATCAGGAGGAAAGTGCTCTCCCGTACAATGAGCAGGTAATGATAGCAGTCATGGGCAAAGTGATGACAATGAAATCAAACGTCTTCCTTCGTACCACCTTCCTCCCACCCTCCAATCTCACACAGTGCCGTCACAGAGCCCCACCCAGGTCCTCCCGCAGGAGAGGGTCAAGAAGGAGGAGTGAAGTTCCATCGTCACCTCTGCCCAACTGCTTCCCTCCCAGAGTTCAACTGGTGCCAGCAGCTACCCAGCCCCAGAAAACATCTGCTGTAGCTACTGCACCCAGTGGGCCTCCAGAAACCATCACAGGTGGGCTGGGGAAGCTCAAGAGGAAATATGATCAGAGACAACAGAAGAATTAGATGCGAGGAGAATATAAAACTTAACAGGGTTGGGAAACTCAGTTCTGCAACAGAGGTGGAGGCAAAGATGGGCAAGTAAATGCAGTGAAGAAAACAAAGTGGCAGTTAAAGAGGCAGGAGAGCAAAGACAGGTAATTAAAACGCACACACAAGAAAGACCAACAAAAAAGACGGATTGAAAGGAAGGCCAGACTAGAAATTAGAGTGAAGATAACAGGCTAAAAATTCCATGGCATTTAATTTCCTGCTAACTACTTAGGAATTATCGAGTGCTTACCGTATTTCATGTACCGAAGACATAGGGTAAAATTAAAGAGAGAATTAAAGTTAAAAGAGAAGGCAACTTGGAACCAACTGAGCCACGAAGTCTTTCCTTTCCTTTTCTTTTTGGCTTCAGAACTAGATTCTGTATCTGATACCTCAGTATTCTTAATATGCTGGCCTGCATGGTCCTCAGCATATGGTATACATTTAACACTTGGATTGAACAAATTAGTGAATGAACTGAATAAATGAATATTAAGTTGATGCCTGGTTAGTAAAGGGATATGGGAAGAAAAATTAAGAGAGACAAGAATGGTTGTAACTAGAAAACACAGACACAACAGTATGAAGGGGTAAGGCTCAAAGTGGAACATCAACACTTTTAATGGTAACAGGAACACAATTACTTTTAAAAGTTTCATAGGTGTGTGATTTTACAGAAATAAATGATTAGCTCCCATGGGTCTCTAATCTAACATTTATTCAGTTCTCAACTGGTAGCAAGCAGAGTGCTTATCACAGAATGAGGTAACTGATCAATGTTTAGGGAGTAAAGAAATCATTTGTTTGCACTTGTGCATGTTGACAAGGGTAAAAGGTCATTAATGTTCATGTTCACATTACATCGATTTTTACATCAAAAGTCTGCCACATGTCATTGTTAATGAGGTGTGTGTGTGTATATGTGTGTGTGTGCACAAAAACAAATGTAGATTTACACAGCCCATTGGCACTGCAAAGCAAATCTCCTATGGGCTATGAAATGAACAAACATCATAAATATTTATATATGCATAAAATGATATAACTGTAAATATATTTTATAATTCCATATTTATACATAATTATAGCTATTAATCAATCTTGACAGATTCTTGAAAATAAAAGGAAAAATGCACTATAAGTAATATAATCAGGGAACTATATAAGTGATGTGAGAAAATACCAAACAAAACGGTTAAGAATGAATGATGATGCTATAAAGGTGACTTAAAGTAAAACCATGATGATTCTCATGAATATTATTTCAGGTCACAGGGTGAATAACAAAACATGTCACAATGTGTTCCTTACATGTATCTGTATCTATAACTACTCCTCAATAAACACTATGTTTAAGTACCTGTTTAAGTATAGTAAGCATTTTCCAGACTACCCACTAGGATATTACATTTTTTTTTAAATGCATGTTTAAATATAAGCAGACAGAACTGAGAAGGATTCCTCCATTCCATCAAAGGGATATAACACTCAACATCATACATTTACAGTATTATATTTGTGGAATACAAAATTCTAAAACTCTGGAAGAGGAATGCATTCTTTTTCATACAACTACAAAAAGCAAGGTGGGGGATGATTCCCAAGCACTGGGAGTGTTAGGAGATCACAGCTGTACAAAGATGAGAAGCTCAAAGTGAGAGTAACCTTTTCAACACTGCAGATGCCAGCCTATCATTACAGGCCTGGGTTAATGACCCTGTCAGCTGGGAAGTTCCAACAGGACCTCTCCAAGCTGCATGACCTGGTGAGTTGTCTCCCTGGTCTCAGGTCCTTGACCTGGTATCTGAGGTTAAGGATGGAATGGGGTTGTTGTGAAAATTAAGAGAGATAATACTTACAACACGTGCTTGAGCCTCACATACCAAACACTCAAAGATTTAATTGAGTGTAACATTCTAAATTAGTATCGAAATAGCGAGGCCTAAGAAATATAGTCATCCTGACCAAGGCATGCAGGCTACAGCCCACTGTCATAAAATAATGCATATGCTGGGAGCAAAGTCAGTGTTTATTTAATACAGAAAATATAAAATTCCTGTTCACCAAAAGCATGTGCAGTTTCTCCCCTGGATCTTAATTATTGAGCAGCAGAGAGGAAAACATTGCAGAGAGCGCCTTTATTGGTTGGGAAGTAATCTGCAACTTCCCTTTGAAAGTGGCGCTTTCGCTTTCAGGTGAGCCTTCACTGCCTCTGTTCACAGAAATCCACTTCTGTCACTTCTGGGCTATGATGAATGGCCTCCCCACCAGCAGGCCCTCTGAGGCAAGGGCTTGGGGTTTCATTCACAGGGCCCCCCCAAATGCAAACCCAGCAAAGGCTGAGCTCAGAACTCCCACCGCTGGGCACCTGAGGGCAGCTCGGCCCCCATCCCTCCTGCGGTCACTGCTTCCCGCCCAGCCTACGTGAAAAATACCAAAGAAGCAAAAGGCTACTACTCAAGTCCAGATCCTACCCAGTATCTCTGCAAGTACTGATAATTTCAGAACTTTGCAGACATATCTAGACTTACCTCAAATTTCAAGACCAAATACAGTGTTTGGTTTATTAGCTTCTACCTGGGTATTAGGGTCAGAATAGACTACATATTATTCCCAGTACTCTGTGTCTGGTCTCAACTCCAGTTTCTAACCACCACGAGAAAGCATTTTGCTTCCTATCAGACAACCCCTAGACTTGCTGCTATTCCTCCTACAGCCACCCACCGCCAGTGGGCAGGCAGCCTAGACTGGGGCTGGAGGAAAGCTACAGAATAACAAGGAGTTTCCTCTTTCTCCTTAACACTTTAAATCCCGAACTTCTCCAACCTGTCTGATCTCTAACACCGGACTCCAGCTACAACTCATCCCAGGTGGCCTCCAGCCTTTCCTCCAGTGTGAACCTTAGGGAAGGCATATCTCACAACTCCGGTGAAGTTACCCTTAACTTGTTAGGAACCTCAGACTTCTAAATGTAATAAATTGGGGTGGGGGGGGGGGAAGATGAGGGGCAATGCAAAAAGCCCAGAATAATATTCTGGAGGCCTGGCTCCTTGCAGTGCATGCTTCCCCCAGCAGGTGAGTGTTCTGGGAATCAGCCTGCATCAGTGTACCAGCGGCACTGTGGTGAGAGGCTGCTTTCAGCTTCAGTGATTTTTAAGTCTCTTAATGTGCTTGTCCATTTCATGATCCATGATTTACAAGCGCACCTGCCCACACCAGCTGTGTTCAGCAGTTTTTAACCAAAAACAGCATGACCCCCATGCCCACCCCAATCTTGCCTTTTGTTGGTTTGTTTCCCTGGATGAAAAAAGTCTTCAAAGGGAAATGTTTGCCTGTGTGGAAGAAGTGAAACAAAAAATGGCAAAAGCATTAAAGGTCATCAAAATGGACAAGTTCAAAAATTGTTTTAAGCACTGGAAAAAAACATCTCAAGAGGTGTATCACATCAGATGGAGAATACTTTAAAGGTGACTGCAATTTAAACATGTAAGAATATACAACTTTGTTAATAAATTCTGGGTTGGGGGGGTCGCCCCTCATATTTGCTCAACCTACCAAGTTTCATAGGGCTTGGGAGCTAAAGTACATGAAATACTGGGAAAAATATAAAATGCTACAATATTAGCTTTAAAATATTGTCAGATGCAAGCACTGGCTGGTGGCACAGTGGATAAGGTGCCGGTCTACGAACCCAAAGGTCGCTGGTTTGATTCCCAGCCAGGGCACATAACCAGGTTGCAAGCCAGCTCTCCAGCCAGGACTATAGCTGGAGGCAGGTGAAAGGCAACCATACATTGCTGTCTCTCTCCCTCTCTGCCTCTCTCCCTTCCCCTCTCTCTAAAAATAATAAATAAAATCTTTAAAAATATATACTGTCAGATGCAGATTCCACAATGTCACCGTCTATGACTGACAGCAGCCCCGGGGTCCTGCAGAGATTCTCAGCAATGCAAGCAACCTTCCCCGGGCTGGGGGTGCACCTGCAGAGGCTGGGATGGGGCTGGAATGAAGGAAGGAATGGCTTCCGCCCACACCCAGATGAGCACTTCAGGGATCCTTTTACCTTCCCTCCCCACTTCCCCTTCCTAGTGTCTAGAGTTTCAAATTACCCCTGCTGCTTAAAAATGTGCCTCCTTATTCTTTTGTTCATTGTCAACATCCTCAGAAGATCAGCCTGCAGATTCTCCATCTCATCATGTTCATTGTGGTTCAAAGCACAGGCATTAAAAGCTCAGTCTTACATTTGCATCTGCTGCTTCCTAGCTGAGACTTGCACAAGTCAAATCATGTCTCTTCACTTCGGCTGCCCACGTAACACAGAGAAACACCCCTGTCTCACAGGCTTCCTGGGGGCACAACCCATGAAGAAATACAACCTGCACAACCTGGCCCTTTTCTAGCTTCTTGCCTTCACAACCACCACACAGTCCTCCATTCTTCTTCTTCCTCTCATTCCCTACCCGCAAAGGTCCCCGAAGATCCTGCCCTTTGCTCCATCACCTTCTTACCTCACCATCTACCTGGAAAGACCTTCTGACACTCAAAACGCCACCTCTCTGGAAATGACACCCACCACCTTTCCTGTTGCTGCCCTCATTCTACTTGCAACAGAAACATCACAGGTGCCCACAATTCAAGATACCCAAAGCCAGTCCTTGTTCCTCCCAAACTTACTGCTGCTCTTGCATTCTATGTCTCGCCAGTATCTTTTCTGTAGGAAATACCCAAAAAGATGTTGACGAAATCCCATTTAACATGGGCATGGCCAGGAATAGGTACCTACTCAAGCAAGCTGACTTGAAGGGGACTGCCAAATAAAGGCACATTTTATTTTCAAACTCATCACTCACATAGCTTAAGTGTGAAGAGTTACAAAATTGTACTTATGTGAGTCAGTAAACAGAATAAAGCCAAGGCCAAGGTCCAAGGTTGGGTTCCCTCCAACCCTTCCCTTCCAAGCTCAGAGCCTTAGAAAAGGCCTGACTGCACTTCCCTGCGGGCCAGCTGCTTCCCCAGCTCATGGCATCGGGGCCTACAGCAACTGCAGGTAATCCTGGAGGAGCTCTGCGGAGTTTTGCACAACTTGAAATCATCTAAAAGCCCTGGTCTTCTTGCCCAGCCTCTTCTCTTCTCTTCACTGCCCCCTCGCCGTGTTACAGGTCCCGAAAGAACAGAAAGGTGAAAGTCAAGCCGGTTGATCTGGCTGCTTGTTCTGAGAGCCACATACAGTTAACTAGATACAGCACATTCAGGGGATTTACGTCCCTATATAAATTACTTTCTTAAAAAAACTCCACAAAGCTTCTCAGGGCTCCCTGACTCTTGAAATAATAATGGCACTACTGAACTATTGACCTCACTTAACAGATGTATCTCTAAGTAAGCAACCCACATTTACTGAGCACTCAGTGCAGGCCAGAGCCTCCTGCACACTTATCAACCCTGCAAACGTGAAGCAATTACAGTAACTTGGTTGTGGAGCTAACAAGTCTTCACACTCTTCACCGAGAGCGAAGGGGGCCTCAAGAGCCGCACCATCCAATGCCAGGGACCTCGTCAGAATTTGAACCCAACACATAAAACCTAGCGTGCCTACTCAGTAGCAAAGACAGTTTAACTGTTTGTCCGACGAATCTTTCTCAACCATTCATCTGGAAGCCAACAGCTTTGGAAGCTTGTTTGTTCTTAAAGCAAGTAAGATTACTAACTGAGAAAATGAATAATCAATCCTGACTCCCCTGGATTTAGCATTTCAGGCTTGCATTTGCATTTTTGCAGACACCACAAGACTCTTCGGCTCCCTCCCACATAAGCCTGTCCTCTGTATCCACCCACACTCATCTCACACCCATTATATTATGATTAAAAAAGAGACACTGAGAGAAAAACTCTCATTTACTTGCTGTGTATTTCCTGGGAATAGCTGTTCTTTATTTTCTTCATTTTGCACTTAATCTGCCCTTGGCAATTTCAGATTAATGTGCAATCACAATAAAATATATTGCAAGTTCACGCTGAGCACCTCCTCCCCCCCCAACACATACACACACAGACTAATGCTACAACTCTACATTATCATCCTCTTCTAGGCCCATCTTGAGACCCCACAGAATTCCAAAAATCTTCTGGAAGCACAAAAATAATCCTCAACCCAACTTCAGAAAGATTTTCTGAAAACCTAAAACTTTACTTTTCAAAGAGAGAAATTCAGTTTTACATGCAACAAATCCAAGACTGTCACATCTTAGAGGTGGCTTCCTACTTCCATCCCCTGAATTCACAGCTTGTTACAAGGCTGAATCTGATAACTGACAGCTGGCCTCGACCAACATTTTAATGCCACACTCTAGAAATTAAAGTGAATGTTCAAATTATTCACATATGGAAGATTTTTTTTTTAGGGAAACTTCATAAACAAAAGTAGCATACAAATTTAGTTTTAAATCATGATGCGTATTTAAAAAATAGCAACCAAAGAAATTTTTAAGCAAAAAGAGTCTTACTTGGCGTTTGCATATTTTACAATTCATGATGCACCTGAAAAGCTAGGTGTCATGCACTTCCAGAAAAAGACAATGGGCTGGACGTAGGAGATGCTTCCTTTTTAGGATGGAGTGTTATTTACTTAAAAAACCTATGTAGTGAGTCCCCAAGATCTAAATCCATAAGACTCTTCCACATGTAACATGATACATCTTTCTACAGAGGTCTCAAATATTACCCTGAATTCAGGAAGATGTTGACACACTGCTGAAGCAGTAAAAGCCAATCAATCCTACATGCTGACTGTGTGTGCAAGACAGGCTGCGCTTAGAAATGAAAAGAAGCAAGCAAAAAGTCATTTTCTCCACTCAAAGGAGACTGAAGTTCCAGAAACAAGATAAATATGAAATGTAATTAACACCACTATGCAATGTAATTGTTAAAGAAGGAACATAAATATTTTGCAATTAAATGAATTCAAGGGAAGGATGAAGAGAGGACATAAATATGTTTAATGAAATGTTTACCAAGTACAAAAATTAGCTCTTTAATTCTCACAAACATGTGTGGAGGTAGACAGTATGAATGAAATTCCTAGGTACATTCTTTTAGAAATTAAAGGTCCAAGAGGTTAAGTATCTTTTCAAAATGCCTATCTTACTACACCACTTTGGAGCTTGATAACTCCTTCTCAATTCAGGAAAAAGTAAAACTTCTTTAGAGAAACAGAGGGCCACCCTTCCTCCCATGATCCTCTCCTGTCGTTCTTCTGATCTTGCCCAATGACTATTTTTTAAAGTGGTTGGCCCAAAATTCCTTCTGGTTTTTATCATAAGGTGGCTCTAGTAATGCTTAGCTATCTTCAACTTCATTCGAAACAATTTTGTTAGATTGTTGTGATAGCTGTCATATCAACATGCATTTTTTTTAACTTATCAAAATTGGTAAATTTTTTATAGCCACTTCAATATTGAAGATGGAAGAAAATAAGTGATATTTTTTGGCATATTATGCTTCATTATTTCAAGAAAAGTAAAGACACAACGAAATGCAAAAAAAAAAATTTGTGCAGTGTATGGAGAAGGTGCTGTGACTGATCGAACTTGTTAAAAGTGGTTTGCAAAGTTTCCTGCAAGAGATTTCTCACTGGACAATGCACCACAGCCGGGCAGACCAGTTGAAGTTGACAGCAATCA
This sequence comes from Noctilio leporinus, assembly GCA_004026585.1. NCBI lineage: Eukaryota > Metazoa > Chordata > Mammalia > Chiroptera > Noctilionidae > Noctilio > Noctilio leporinus. The sequence continues at coordinate 16,566 of PVIW01006384.1, read as the reverse complement.
AATCGAGACATTAATTCAGAGCAATCTATGTTATATATACCATGTGGGAGATCATCAACATATTTAAAATATCCAAATCAGTCGAAAATGTGTCTTTTATTTCACAGAAAAAACAACAAATTAAGGTTCTCAAGAGGCTTAGGAAAAATAAAACAGAAATAAATGAGAAAGTGAGAGATAGGAAAATCACAGTATTTTTCTCGTTTGGAAATTCTTGAAGCACTAGGAAAATTAAGAAATTTGTCAGCTCAACTTCAGTGCAGGCTGAAATGAAGGCAAAAGTCACAGCCTGAATTGCTGCTGTGAGAGGGCTGGGAGAAAAGGCTTTCTGTGGCTTTGGGTCTTCATAATTGATGGGCAAATCCCCAAATCATGAAAGAGATGTAGGCAGCCTTCTAATTGCACAAGCAGCAGTCCCGGCTAGGGTGTAACTCAGACCCTGCTTTGACAGGAGGCATGAATGCAATGCTTCATCTCAGTAAGTCATCCAAAGCAGAGCTGGGATATACATGTATGAAAGTGAATTAAGTATTCAATTTATCCCGACTTGTCTTGGTCTCTTAAGAAAGAAATTCAGCCCCCAGAAAGCCTGTGTACAGGGCTAAATATTTAGTTTCTCTCAAGTCTGCTAGGATGGCTGCAAAGTGCCAGAGCCCTATGTTTCCTTAGGGACTATAAAGAAAATGCCTATGTGCATATTCTTTATAGTTCCTAAGGTGGGGGAAAGGATTAGCTTCCCTTAAATTTAAAAAAGAAGCAATCCAGGCCCTGGCCAGTGGCACAGTGGATAGGTACCAACCTGGGAAGCCAAAGGTCACTGGTTCAATTCCCCAGCCAGGGCACATAACCAGGTTGCAAGCCAGGTCTCCAGCCAGGTCCATAGCTGGAGGCAGGTGAGAAAAGGCAACCCTACATTGACGTCTCTCTCCCTCTCTGCCCTTCCCTCTAAGAATGATAATTTTTTTTTTAAATCTTAAAAAATACTTTTTTAAAGAAGCAATCCAAATATTTACTAACATGTGAATGTATAAACAAATTCAGTTCATCCATATAATTTAAATGAAAGACAACCTACCAATAAAAAGGAAATGAGCTAAGGATGCATCCAACCAGATGAATTTCAAAAGCATTATGCTAAATAAAGAAGCCATGCTCAAAACACTATACACCACATGATTGCATTTATATAAAATGCCAAAAAAAAAAAAAACACAGTAGAACCAGAATGATAAAAGGCAGCTCAGTGGTGGCAAAAGACCAAGAAGGGACTAGGAACTGATTGCCAGGATGCACAAAGAAATTTTGAAGAGAGACAGAAATCTATGATCACACTAGTAGTCCTACAACTGTATACATTTGTCAAAACTCATCAATCTGTATTGCTAAAATCAGTGAACTTCATTATATGTAAATTAGACATCAATGAAGCATATTTCTTAAAATGGAGACCAACATGACAATGGATGGGAATATCTTAATAGTGCATGAACACAAGTGATTAAGACTGGCAGTCCAATCTGGCTGGTTCTCCCAATGATTCTCATTTTAGCACTAATATTATGTTTCAAAGAAGGGGAGGAATATATAAGTATAGAAAATTCCACTCTCTCATAATAAACAAACAACTGAATCTCTGACACAGAGAATATATGGGCACATGCATTAATGTATTTCACTTTTCTACACTAATACTCTAGCAATGGAGTAAGCAATTTAAATGACTCTTAGATATTACATACCTATCGCCTTTCATGAATAAAATGATTCAGACAATGATGTTACCTCGTGTTTCAACTGCACTGATGCATTTTTTGATAATTGTGAATCCCATCTTATCCAACTGTGCACCTAAAAGAAACAGTTAAAAAATATTAAGGGTACAATTAATTACTTATGTTTCTCTTCCTTACGAAAACAGAAAAAAATATTTAAATTCCTATTTAAATAGAAAAATTATTTATTTTCCTACTTAATAAAGAAAGCTAAAAGCGATGTGTCCCCTGTTTAAATAATATAAATGAGAATTTCATATAAAGGAGTGCTTACTGAAATATTAAAACATCTATCAATTTAATTTATAAATTTATAATTGAAAATAATTATACATTAATATACATAACTTACATTAAGCAGTGGTGATGAAAGTGATAAAAATCTTTAGGGGAAACTATTTAGAAATAGTTAAGACACATTTTGCCAAAATTTCAACAACAGTTCACTATTTTTTAAAAAAATTATATACAAGTGATGGTTTTAAAATTACTTGACAGAGAAATAACACATTCTGTTTTTTTTTAAACCTAGGGAAAATATTTAGAAAACACTTCTCAAAAATATTATTTGGGTCGTGAGCTTCAAAAAATAATTTCATATTTTATACCATGGTCTAATCGTTTAATATTTTATTATTTTCACAGTGAATTTAAAACAGATGACTCGTGTACCAGAAAAGATTATTTTGAAAATACAATTTTATTATTTTTCTAATACAGACTCTTGCCTGTGGATTAGGCTGGCATATTTGAGACCCTAATAAAAGATGAAGCCTCTTTCAAAATGAAAACAGGGAAAGCAAATACGTTCCTCTGTATTTAGAACTGGGTGCAGTGATGCTAAGTCTTGGCTCGCAGCAGGGATAGCAAGAACAATCCATGAATATAAACTTTGTAGGTTTAATGCTAAGCTCTAAGAGAATTTTAATGAGGAAAATTGGGCAGCGGTTTGCTGTTTAAGGATCCATTATTCACTACCTTTTCTAAAATGCAAGTGTTTCTTTCTGCTTGGCAAAACTTTTTTTTAAGGCATGCTTCCATTTCTCCACAAAAAATAAGAAAGGAAAGAGAGAAGGAGGAAAAAATGAGAAAGGGGATGAAAAGGGAAAAGAAAAAGGAGGGAGGGAGGGAGGGAAGGACAGAAAGAAGTGACGACAATGCTCAGGTACCTTCAGACCCTCCTGTGATACACTGCTCCGCCCCAGCGCCAGGCTCAAGATGCCTTTCATTCTAGCACTGGCTCAAGTGGCATACATGTCATGAAAATTTTGAAACTGTGCATTACATAACGTAATATTTCCCAATTGTGAACATGTGATAAATGTAGTCTTAATTTCTCCTAAAATATCACAGGAAATTCATAAAGAATCTATCAAGTCTGATCATATTTTTAGTTTACCTCAGTAAATATCCATCCATGCTACAGGGCCAAGCGATACTTCATTTCCCTCTAGCTGATGCAATGCATGTGGAAACCACAGAATGTGAGAATACGTGTGGCCACTGTTACTCTCTAAGGTGCAATGATGTATTATTATTTGTATGGCATGCTCAGAGGCTAAGGGTGAAGTACGTTGAGAGGGAGGGAAGGGGAGGGGCTGCGAACAGAGGACCTGAGAAACAGCTCTTATCCACAGGAAGTTACAGCTTAGGAAGTTGATAGATGCCTACCTGAAACCCTCATGTGTTCATTTATGGCTATGAGAATAAATATCAAAGTCAATTACAGAGAACATATTTTGGGTTTTGTAAAGAAAGTAACTGTAAGAAAGACTTTTTTTTTTTAATGTGCAAAGATGAGATCAATGAAGATTACAATAGTCCCGAAAATCTGAACAGGTCCCCAGTGGGTAAGACTTCTAAATACATGTAACATTTGGAGAGTTAGCCCAAACGTGCAAAGAGTAAGCGCCCACAACCAGTTTGACATCAGTAATGAAAACAAAGACATTCACAGAAAATGGAGACAAGTCAATTTTATAAATTAGCACTTACTTCCTTCTGGTCTGGGAACGATGGCTCTATTAAAACTGTGGAACAGCTAGATAAGAAAGAAAAAAGGGAGAAATAATATTTTTAACAAATCAATAGAAATGATTCCAATAAGCACACCTAGAACCATGCAAAAATCACACTGATGTGGGTGAAGCAACATCATGTACTCTAATAGAAAGACAGCCTACTCTGCCTCTCACCCAGGGAGCAAAATAAGATGAAGGGGCCATGATTCTTAAGAAACTTAATGGAACTTCATGTAAATATAAAATGTATTTTAATCAGTAAGATAAGGCTCAATTCATCAATACTATTTCTAAAATTTGGTCTTTAAGAAAGAGATGACTCCAGCCTATAAGTTACATAACTACATCTGAAATAGCTAGGTGATAATCCCAGGATACAAGAATTCTAGAGCCTGCCTATTACTTGTCAAGGCATATGTAGCACCTAGGAAAAATACATAGTACCTGAACTGGATATCATATAAAGACATAGCCGAACAGAGTTATGTGCAGCTTAACAATGGAAACATGTTCTGAGAAATGCATCGTTAGGTAACTGTCTGAAACAAACATACAGTATAGAGTAGTAGCCCACTATAGACAGCAACTGTAAGTAGAGGTACACTTTAATACTACGGGCAAGTGTGTTTACAAAGGCATCCACACAAACACGTAATACATTATAAAGGTTACAACAGATGACAGGAATTTTTCTGCTCCATTAAAATCTTACAGGACCACCTTAGTATATACATATGGATGGTACGTATACGTGGTGCATAACTGTATTTTCTTTCTGCAGATTTGCCGTTGTCTGTGTATCTCAAAAGACTTGGCTCTTGACTCTAAAGGAGGCGCTATCTAATGTCTTCACGGTTAGACTGCCTTTGGCAACAGATTTATTTCTCAAGAACTTAGTCATGTGATCTTTTCCAGGCAAAATGACTTTCCGAACCTGGGAAGGTAAGTCCTAGTCAGTTCATGGTCTTTAGTACAAGATTAACAAAGCCACCATTCTGGGCCTCAGTAACTATCAGTGTTATAAGTACTTCTGACTCCCAGCTAAATTGCCAAGGCAAATTGAGAATACACAGTTAGAAATAAAACTACAGAGGCTAAATCCAAAAAAATATAATAAAGTGATACAGAAATCTGATCACTATTTTTTTCTGAGGTGGATGATACATTCCCCTGCGTAGGATCTACTTCTAAGCTTATTATGTGGGTTTTCATTCAATTCCCAGTCAGGACACATAACCAGGCTGCAAGCCAGGTCTCCAGCCAGGTCCTAAAGAATGGCAGGTGAAAGGCAACCATATATGGATGTCTCCCTCCCTCTCTGCCTCTCTCCCCTTCCTCTCTCTCTAAAAATAATGAATAAAAAACTTTTTTTAAATAAATTTTAAAATAAGAATAATTTGGTTTTTTGTGTTTGAAGCAGCTCATGGAGGTTATCCCAACACACTTCCACGCTCTTCTGATACCCTGTTTACTATGTCTGCATCCTCTTCCACTTTGTAAACTATGGCCTTTCCCTTTTTAAAGACCCTGCTGGCCTGGCTGGTGGCACAGTGGATAAGGCACTGGCCTACAAACCCAAAGATCGCTGGTTTGATTCCCAGCCAGGGCAGGCCAGGTCTCCAACCAGATCTGTGGCTAGAGGCAGGTGAAAGCCAATCATATATTGATATTTCTCTCCCTCTCTGCCTCTCTCCCTTCCCCTCTCTCTGAAAAATAATAAAATCTTTATTAAAAATTTTTTTTAAATAAGTAAATAAAAACCCTGCTGGGATGGCAAATACTTTCCAGGTAGCCCACCTGGTACATGCACTGGCAAATAAGTCAAAGTCACGATACTTTAAGGAGAGTTTATTCAAATTGGTTCTACGGTATGTTCTGTAATTACCCTGAGTCCCCAAGTCAACACATGATCTGCCCAATTCTCAACTCCCGATAGCCACCAGGCCCTGGAAACGAAACTAACACTTGAATAAAGTAGCAACCAGCCTGAACATCTGTGCCTCTCCATCTATGTCCCTGACTTCTATTCCTCACAGGGATATGAATACAGATATCCATTCACTGAGGCTGCGTAATATTGCATATAATATTCCATTAGGTTAAGCCATAAATTGTTAAATCAAGCAATATAATTACAGCAATCACTTATGGCACTGCCTGCCCTGCCTCCACCTCCATCCACTGAGATCAAAATGAACTGTAAGTCTGGATGGCACTCATCTCTCAAAGCACTGCCAGGCAGGACGGAAGAAATAGAGGGTTCAGATGACTTCCTCAAGTAGAGCAAATCTGAGAGGCAAAGCCATGAAAAATCAAAAATAAAAACTAATGATACAACAGTCTGACGTGCATGGCTGCTACCTCAAGCCAAATTACTAGAACACTGAACGCTTCCAAGATTAATTCAAGCACTGTTTTCAGCAGGGACTATTTTTTAAATACCATAAAAAATGAACAGGAGTCAACTCTAAAGGAGTTGAAATAAAACTCAAGCATTGATTATGCTTACAGCTTCTTTTCCACCTAGAGCTTCCAGCCACTGCTTCCTTTCCTCTTCCGAAAACGCCTGCATGGTCAGGGAGACACCAGGCCTGAAAGACACCAGGAACACATCAGGTTACCCCTCGGCTGCTGAAAATAAACCTCCTTTATTACCCCCTAATGTTTTATGGTGGAGATTAAGTTGTTGTTGTTTTTTAATTATGATGAAGTACTTATCATAAAACTTAGGATCTTGATCATTTTAACCATGAAGTTCAACAGTGCTGAGAAGCCAATCGCCAGAAATCCTGCCTCTTGTAAAACTGAAACCTGTGCCTGTTAACAACTCCCCATTCCATTTTCCCCTTAGCGCCAGACCATCATCCTTCTACTCGCTGGGTCTATGAACCTGACCACTTCAAATAACGCTCTTAAGAGGAAGTGTACAGTATTTGTTTTTTTGGAACAGGCTTTCTTCACTTGAAATGATATCCTCCATTCTCATCATGGACATAGTGTTTTAAAGGGTATTTTTAAATACCCTTTAAAATATCTCCTCTGTAATAGATTGGCAATGGTAAATAAATGGTTTCTCTGAGTTCTGTGAGACATCCCAGTGTATTATTGAACCCAAGATGGTCATGGTAAGCCTCAATTTATAACCCGTAAGCCAAAACCGTGGGTGATGACCAGGATTTGCAAATGGCACCCAGAGTGAGAGAAGCAGTCTTGTGGGACTGAGCCCTTCATCTGCAGTGTCTGTACCGACGCTGGTTAGCATCAGAATGAGTTAATTTCAGGACACTCAGTTGGTCTCCACAGACAACTGCAGAGCTGTGTGGATGGAAAAACCCCAACATTGGAAAGAGAGATCATTCTGTAATTAGGAAGAGCCAGGGTTTTCCCTCACACTAGGTCATGTGGTAATTCTGGTTCTAATTTCTGAGGAACTGCCATACTCTTCTGCCCAGAAGCTGCCCATGGGCTCCTGTGCTCCACATCTTCACCAGCACATGTAAACACTCTCTTATATTTTTTTAAAGTAGCCATTGCAGAGGATGAGGTGGCAGCAACGATTAAATTTTTATTTGCATAAGTTATTGTTATGAAACCAACAAGTCATTTTCACCACATTCCAACTCCAGTCCCAAGACAGCGCTGTTAATCATTTGGTTTGTTTCCTTCGCATTTGGCCCTCAGGGCCAAAGTCAACCCTTGTCAGTTCGGGTCATGCAGACATAAGGAGGCTCTGGCAGAAAACCCACAATTCTGCACAAGAACACTAGGTAGAAAAGCCATTAATAATTCCCCTTACTTGGTGGTGGTGGTTTCTCAACTAAGTCTTGTATTTGGTGAAAAGTATTAAAAGCAAAACTTTTCAACAAGGAGTCAAAAGGCAAAACACGCTGAAGTACAGAAAATGGGAAATAAAAATTGATGTCTAAAGTGGAAAGTAAATGTTCATTTCCATTCAATATTGACTATACTTTTTACACATTATCATTCCTTTAACAGCATGGCACCTCCTTTTTAACCACTGGATCTTTTTCAACTCAAGCAAGCTGGAAGAATCAAGTGCGATTCAACAAGCAGCACAATTCTTGCCCCGTGGAAAGCACTCCCAAAGCATGCCACCAGCCACATGCAGGCCGCGCCCACCCCCATCCCGGCACTCCCACAGGAGGTGTGCTTTCTCCCTGTGTGGAAGTTTGAAAGTTCACCACAAAATAACTCAAGTGGCAACTGACAGGCTCTTATCTGTGACCATTTCTCCAGACTATGAATTTTGTGAGAAAAAAAAAAAAAAAATCACCAGTTGTCCCTCAACACAACCCCTGAACAGCAATGGCTCTTCACTGTCTCCCGTTGGTCCAGCTGGACATCAACTGGGCAGCGTGCAGCACGGAAGCCAGTGCCCTCCCCCGGCTCTGCTACACACAGCATCCTTTGGGAGCAAGCACCCAAGTAAGGCACCCAGAAGTTCCTCGACTGAAACACAAAGATACTGGCCCTTAGTCTCAGTAACCCACACTTGGTATTCAGGGGCATTCGTTAAAATTGTCAGAAAAACTTTAGATGGCACGGATGCGTTTCTTTATATCAATTAAGTGATAAAATATTTACACACGGGGTGTCAAGAATGCTCTATTCTCATAAGGAAAAAAAAGTATCTACAGACCTCTATAAAAGTTCTATGTATTCCAACATTTAATGTGTAATTTAACTGAACAAAAGTAGGATATGTAAAATAAGATGTTTTAGGAAATACATAATAAAAATTTGACAGCTTTCATAATCCAGAAATGGCAAAACTAGCAGAGGTAAGGAGACCCAAGATCAGAAAGTGGCACCCACTGTCATGGGAAGACAACAAAGGGGTTACAAACATTCAGTTCAACAAACACTAAGTGACTGTCTAGTAAGCTTTAGGTCTTGTACCAGAGGGTCCAGAATTAATTACTGAATACCCTCCCATGTGCTGGGCATTGGAATAGGCATATCACCCACAAAGGGCTTACTGTTTAGCAGAGAACGCAGAAGGTAAACAAATTACAAATAATAAGTTAACATCAATTATACAGAACATTGCAAAAGAATCAAATAACTGTAAATGAGTAAAGCCAGCTATCTGGGAGAAACGGAAGAAATAATAAGGACACATCAGAAGATGTGTGCCCAAATATGAAAGCATTCAACTTCGTATATGTTAAACTGCTGTGGTCAAGGAGACTTGTCTGTGGGCTAATTCAGCTGACAGTCCCAGCGGGCAACTTTGGCATTTCAAGGTGCTTTGAGAGTAAGAAAGAGAAAAGACTGACCTCAGCCTAGATTTTAGGCGTCCCTGGGGAGGGGACAGTTAATCTGAGGCCTGAGAATGAACGAGCAATGTCAGAGCAACAAGGCCAGAGTCGTCCCCTAAGTGGAGAAGATGCACAGGAGAGAAAGAATACACTTTGGAGAAGCTGGGTCTAGCCTCATCACTGGTCCTAGAAAGCAGTCACAGAGGGGCACAATGGAAAGCCAGAAGCAGCCAAGGGTCCAGCCACAGAGGGCCTCTTTGGCCATGCTGAAGGTGTGGTTGATCCTAAAGGTCACTGAAGATTTTTAGTAGGCGAATAACATGATCGGATTCAATGCGTATATAAACACCAGCTACTGGGTGGGCAATGGACTGAGGAAAGGGAAGAACTGGCTGCAAGGACTCATTGGAAGGCTGAGAAGATGAGACTAAGATGACAAAATGAGGGTAAAGAATGAGGCACTAATGATACATTCAAGAGGTGCTTCCACAGGCTATGGGCAATGGAATCCTAAGTAAGCCAGCGGTTACTCAAAGACCAAAAGACAGATCACTTAAAATACAGCATCAGTGACTAGTGAAGGCATTCATTCCATGAAAGCCAAAAACGACTGCAACAAATCAGGGCTTAACATTACATTTATACTTACAGAATCAGACACTCGGCCTGATGAAATTCCTTGTGCTGTCCAATTCCTTTGTAGTTTTCCACTAAGGTTTTCGATTGGTATGTGAAGGGAAATAATATTTACAGGTAGATGGCTAGATATCCTTAACCAAGTAACATACAGAGCAACAAAGACAAATACTGGATAAGAGAAAGAATGACAGGTTCTGGGAACTTGGAATACAAGGAAAACAGCATTGAACAATAAAGAATTTGAAGACTTACGAACTGCAGTATAGATACTGAAGTCAGGCAAAAAGCAATTGTCAAGCTTCAGATGAAACAGCCATATTATGTCTGGATAAAAAGCCCATGTAGCATAAAAACCAAAGTATTATTATAGGACTTGCCTCCAAGCAGCGTGACTCAGACTTGAGCCATCTAGCCCTGTGTGGAATCGAACAGCAAACACACTTGTTGAGAGATTAAGTAGAAATATATCACCTCCAAGGAAAAGAATTCTATTTCTGTTTACATTTTGACAAATAATAACATGGTAATTCAAAACAATTGCCCTTTTGAGAATTAATTCATCACACCGCACGTTCTCCAGAACACTTCACATTTGTAACATGGTATTTACAGGGTCCAGTCACTAGTTCTGTATAAAGTGGGGTCCTATCCAACTGCAAAGACTGCTCTTTCACTACTGACTGACTGAGCCCCTACCGCTAAGCTCTAAATGCGAGTACAGGGAAAACAAAAGGTAGCGCACTAAACACATATTGTCACCATTTTATGTTTCTCATTTATGTTTTTCAACAACCAATTGCCAGGAAATCATTAAGCAAAAGTAAGACTTTGGGGAACACTGGACACATTTTAAACCACAGTATTAATAGCACCTCATTGTTAAACCAAACTATAAAAATGCTCTAGTTTTTGAAGCACAGGCATGTGTTATTAATAAAATTTAATGAATAGAGAGGATAACATGGTGAAGACAAGGACAGGAAAAAAACAAAATTTTACAACATGGTACTAATTTTTCACATACATAATGAAGAAATGGCTACTATAGCATCTTCAATTAATGGAGGAGCAAAGGTCACTACAGGAGTCACTCCATTAGAGCTAGGACTAGGATTGATTCAGAAAGTTCCAATTTGGGGTTCTTGAAGCCAATGTTACTGCAATGCATTATACTGGCCTGAGGTCACAGCATTCTTTTCTTCATGGGAAAATTCATTTCGGCCAAACTAACATCTGAGTACCTAACATGCCTTAGACACGGTGCTAAGCTATGAATGATTCACCATGCACAGAGAAGGAAAGCTGATACTTGGTGAGTACAAAGGCAATAGTTCGAACTTCAAGAAGAAAAAATACACCAAGTAGAAGAAGTACCTTGCCAGGATAGTTTGTCCCTCTTTACGTAAACCCAGAATTATCTGTAGAGCGTAAATGAAATGTGAAGAAACATTTAGTAAACAAGTGCTTGTTCATCCTCCTCTCAATCTGCTCAATTTGCTCACAATGAGCCCACAAATTAAGAAAATATACCAATATAAGAGTGGAGGCAAACATCCACAAGGCAGTTATGAAATGTCAATTAATCAGCTATTATTGTAAACAGAGAAAATTAAGAGGGAAAAAACTAAGAGGCAGCTACCAAACTTTTGGTGGTTAACAATCAGAAATATTCTACTGCTCTTCTAAGAGGAATGTTAACAAAAAGAAGAAAAGAAAGAAACCAAATGAGCATGTTTTAAGTCCCGCACTAAATTTTACTATGAGGAAGGGAAAGCACCAAAGCCAAACAAAATACTTTTTAAAAGTTATGGAAATGCAGATGTAATCATCACTTTCTCATGTTTGCTGGAAAAAAAATTTTTAAATACAAATCTATGAATCACACATTCTTCCAGAGATGATAAAAGCATGTTGCTTGATTTTACTAGGAGTGAAGACTTTCTTCTGTCCACCAAAAAGGCCTCCAATAAGAGAAAAGCAAGCAATGACTTAGTCAGAAGCAGGATTATACCCTCCAAAAGAAGTGCATTCAAAGCATTAGCCATTAGAGAAGTGCTGCTTCTGGTTAGAACGTAGAAAGTTAAGACAGCATCCTTCTCACCCTTAGAACAAGATGGAGAACCTGGAAGATCACAGTTGGTATTGTTTTCTGAATGACCATCTAAGGTCTCACGAGCCCAAATGCAGAAGGTTACAAGCCCTCTCGCTGAGGAAGGACACAAACATGCATGGGGTCTGCATCCTGTGTGAAGCAACACAACAAAGATGACACCATCAGAGATGGGGAACTGCAAGTTAAGCCAAGTCTTAAATGTAGAGTACAGATGCTGGGCTGTTTTAGAATCCCTACAAGATGTAAACACAAAGAAAGTCTGGGGCCACCCCTGTAACTCCTTCCCATGGGACGCCACCAACTACTCCCTGGGAGCCTGACAGCAGGGCTGGAAGTGCACCCACAGGTGTGTGGTGCTAATTACATATGTGGGGCAGGGCAGGAGAACTTCAAATCACATGAAACCTGTGATGAACAAAATCTAATCAAAGTAACAATGCTGCATTTCAGCTCAACCACCACCTGAAGTGACAGCCCTACACAACGGGAATCTAATGGAGGAATGAAGCATTCCTTTACCAGGTACAAGCCCTACTCACCTTAGTCTCTGTGTGTGCTCTCTTACACACAGCATCTAGGAATCCACCAAAAAAATGACAAGGCATGAGAAGAAGAAAATGTAACCTAACATCAAAAGAGGAAACAATCAAAAGAACCATACCCACACACAGCCCAGGTATCAGATGGTTAAATTCAACAGAAACCTAGAAACAACTGAAAGTAGACTAAAGGATCCAGTGCAAAAGGTGGCCAACTTGCATAAACTGTAGGGACTTTCAGCAAGGAAATGGAAACTATTAAAGAGAGACAAATGAATATGGAAGAACGGAAAATAAAATAACAATGATGAAGAGCTCATTCAGGAAGTTACTTTTCACATGCAAACCAACTGATCTGGACTCTGTATCTACAACCATTTCCTTTATCTAATTCCAACCAAGCCAGCACGTTCCCAATAGTCTAGAGCTCACCAACGTCAATTCCAACTAGCCAGTCCTGACTCCTGACCAAAACCTGAAGTTTCCCCATGTGACCCTCTGTGCTCTGTGGCATGATGAGGCTTCTTCTCTTGGAAACTAAAAGTAATGAAATTCCCTTCCAATGGCATTAGCCTCACCATCTTGTCATGCAGTCACTTCCATAAATTAAAATCCTGCAGGTACATGTGAAACAAGTATCAAATAGGCCAACATGATGCACTCAGAATCCCAGAATGAGAAGAAAGAGAAAATATAGAACTGTTTAAACAGATAATGGCAAAGATTTTCCAAAACTGATAGGAAATATCAAATCACATACTCAAGAATTTCAATGAACCCCAAGCAGGATAAAGCAAAGAAAACCACACTTAAGCACATTATCAAAAGAAAATCTTGAAAGCAGCAAAAGGAAAAGACAACATACAGGGAAACAGTACGAAAGATGGCTGACTTGTCATGAAAAAACAGGCCTGAAAAAAATGGAATGACTTCTTTGAAGTGCTGGGGGTGGGGGTGGAAAACTATCAATGTAGATTTCTACATTCATCAAAAATGAAAGCAAATAGAGACATTTTCAGACAGACAAAACATTAAGAATTCTTCTCCAGCCAACCTGCATTGTAAGAAATGTTCAAACTAACTTATTAGCCTAAGGAACTTACAGAAAATAGCATAAGATAAAAATTCAAAAAAAAAAAAAAAATTCAGTTCTGCAACAAAGAATGAATAAAATCAGAATGGATAATAGCATGTCAATATTAAAAAGACTTAGAAAAATCGAGCTCTGGCTGGTGGCACAGTGGATAAGGCGTTAGCCTGAGAACCCAAAAGTTGCTGGTTCGATTCCCAGCCAGGGTGCATAATCAGGTCGCGAGCCAGGTCTCCAGCCAGGTCCTTAGCTGGAGGCAGGTAAAAGGCAACCATACATTTAAAAAAAAAATGACAAAAATCAAATACATACCCTTATATATATATATGTGTAAATGCATATATATGTAAATAAAATGTTATATTCCTTTAAAAGATTGATTATTGATTTCATAAATTAAAAGTTGTACTGTATTACTGGGTTCATAGAATTAAAATATAACAAGAGCACAGAAGCAAAAGAATGGTAGTTAGGAGTCTACTGTTTTGACGTTCTTACATTGTTTATGAAAAGGTAGATACAATGATAAGTTCAAAATGTATGTTATACTCTCTAGGATAACAACTGAAAATGCACATACAAAGCAACATAACAAGAAAGCAGATAGAGAAGATAAAATGGAAGGCTAAAAACACTGCATTCACTAAAAAGGGAGAACAAAGAACAAACAGGACAAATAGAAAACAAAACCAATATGGCAAGTTATTAATTACATCACACATAAATGAACTAAAACCCTGATGAAAAATAAAAAGCTAAAAATACTGGGTTATTTTACACTAGAATCTGGGCGTTTTGGAAGGATTAAGCTACACACAGCTCTTCCCATTCTGGCTTTAAATCATCCCCTGAACTATAGTTACTGTTACACATTTCTAATTAAAATATGCACTTCACAAATATATTCGCATAAAAGAAAAAAGTGTAATTCCATTTGATTCCACCCACATTTGTTGGAGCTGCTGACATGCTTCAAATGCTCTGAAACCTGGCTTCCCGACAGCTGCTCTGACCCGTGGGACCAATGACCCTTCCCCAGCAGTCCTGTGCTCACCTCTGGGCAGCATCACAGGCCTCCAACCACCAGGTGTCAGCACCAACGCCTCCCCAGCCCCTCCCCACCCATCAAAAGGTTCCCAAACAGAGAAAATCGCTCCCAGTTGAGAACCTCTGACTTAAAGGATTGTCTCAGCATGTCTTTTTCAAGACTTCCATAATTCCTTTTACCTTGGGCCTCCCTTCCTCTGAGCTTCTAAACTCATACTAAATCTTCAAAATTCAACTTAACAATTTTTCTAGTAAGCTTTCTGAGCCAACTCCACTCCATGTTGCTTCTCAGCTCCCAAAGCACCTTACACGGACCTCTGAACTACTATTTGTGAACCCTCCTGGTCTGTCACCTCCCTAAAGATCGGGTCTTTCATTTCATCCTCAATCCCAACCACAGTGAACAATTGTTCAGGCATGTAAATGCCATACACTATATAAAACGCTGTACTCACAAGTATTACTACAGCTAATGTGCTACAGTAACATTCTTATTATTCAGTTGCATGGGCCTCTGGAAGCCAAATGTTCTTAACTCACTCTTTCAAACTGACAAACAATACAGTTCCAAGCACAGAGATGCTAAATAAAATCACTGGTGTAAAAAGCATTCAAGTCCTGGCCAGGTAGCGGCTCAGTGAACTGGGGCATCAACCCAATACGCCAAGGTTGCAGGTTCAATCCCCAGTCCGGGCATATATAAGAAGCAACCAATGAATGCATGAATGGGAGGAACAACAAATTGATGTGTCTTCATTCTAAATAATAGATTCTCCAAGTATTAGAACAGCACATGGATGTCTGGAAACAAAAGAGAGCAATCTCCCAGCCTTCCTTGCTGCTAGGTGTAACCATACCTCCATTTAGGGCAATGACATGAAGTAAGCAAGTATAGCCTATACAACCTCTAGAAAGCACTCCTGCAACAAAAGACAGTGCAACAGACTGGGCCTAGGGACTAGGAAGGCAAACCATGCACAAGAGGGCGCAGGCCCTGACACCAACAACCATGACAGCAGTCCTTACCTGACCACCTCTGGCCTTCCTGAATGAAGAATAATAAACTCTTACACTCTTTACGCCATCTCATTTTGAGTTTTCTGTTACATGCAACCAATTCCAATCTGAACTCATGCAACAATTAAGTGAAAGCTCTGTATTTACATTCCCACAGATCAAAGGCAAGCCCAATCTCCATTCTGTAGTTTATGAAGTATTACCTATTACCACAATGTTGCCTGACTACTTCTCCAACACAAGGAATAAAAAGCAGCAAAGATTAATACCAGGAGGAAAGCTACAATATATTTGGAGTAAACATTTTGCAATCAATTGTGAAATTGCTATATGAAGGGTCCAATAAGAATTCTATACAAACTCCATCAGAAACCCATTTATAATACCCACATGCTCCAAAATGAGTTAAGTTTATTTTCTTTAAAGCAGAATGAAAACACTGGAGCTCACAGTGCTGCACGGTAGTACAGAAGAAAGGGAAGGCTGACTGACAGTTGCCTGATTGAGTCTAATCTCAGCTCTGTCACTTCTAAGCAACAATTCAATTTCACTTAATCCAGAACAAATTTGGTGAATGCCCACCACATATAAAGCACTGCATTTGGTTCTACAATACCAAGTAATACTAAGATGAGGTTCGTACCCTTATGGAATTCAGAATCTAATAGACAAAAAACAAATTACCTGTAATTCCCAGTTGTCAACTGGTCAGGAATCAGAGAAACAGAGAAGAGCCTATCTCATTGAAACTTTTGATTAAATAGGCCTTCAAAACCTCAGAATTAGGATAAAGACCTCCAAGTATAACTCACTGCCCTTCTCCATATTTTACTCCAAAAATGAGACACCAGCAGCAACATAAACAATGGGGAGTGATAAGAACCCGAGGACTCCCACAAACATTATCCATCAGTAACATCAAACCTGAATAATGTCTCCCTGTTTAAAAATGAGAAAATAAGCCAAAGACAACAAGAGCCTATAATTCAACTGAAAAGCATGGAAAACAAGTGACTGAGGGTGATGGGGGAGGGGGGGCAAGAAGG
>PVIW01006383.1:16358-88176 GCA_004026585.1 Noctilio leporinus | reverse complement strand
AAACTAACAACAAGCAAAACAGAACCAAATATATGAATACAGTTAATAGGCCTTCAGTGATCAGGGGGAAGGGGGTTGGGGGGAGGGGGGAGGGGGGAGGCAGAGGCAAGGAAGGAGCAGTTTAGACAAGAACCTAGTATAAAGGAACCATGGACATGGACAACAGGTGGGATTGACTTTGTGGGGAATGGGTGGGTTGGGAGGGGGACAGAGGGGAGCAAAAAGGGGATGGATGTAATACAACAACAATAAAATTAAAAAAAAAAAGAAAAAAATAATGAAGACAGTATAAGGAACCTCTGGAACAACACCAAAAGCATCAGCATCCAAATCATAGGGATGTTAAAGGGGCTTATTTAAGCAAAAGACGAAAATCAAAACTATGAACATTAAAATGGCAACAAATTCACAAATATTAACAACCAGAACGTGAATAGAATCACAAATATGGAGATCATTTGGAGGGTTATCAGCTGGGAGAGAGAAGGGGGAGAGTGGGGGAAAAGTTTCAGGGATTAAGAAGCATAATTGGTAGGTGCAAAATAGACAGGAGGATGTTAAAAATAGTATAGGAAATGGAGAAGCCCAAGAACTTACATGGATCCATGGACATGAACTACAAGGAGGAATTGCTATGGCCAGTGGTTACTATGTTCTAGGGAACTGTGGCCTGCAGGACCTGAGCCACCGTCTGTGTCACTGGGCCATGCACCCAATCACAAAGTTCCCCATTAACAAAGGCAACTAAGGCATAGTCACCAGCATCCTGCTGAGGACTAGTTACACCTCTATTGCCTCTTCACCTCTCCTTTCATCATTCCACAGGGACCATAAGTCTCCTGACAGCCATCCGTAATTAGAGGACATTGTTTTTTAGCAAACACATACCCTGGATTCTGGAGCCGACCAGCAGGATGATCCATCCTGTTAGTGGTCTGCTCCTTGCCTTAAAAAACCTCTCTATCCTTTCCCTTGAAGCTGCAGTCTGTTTGGGTTCAGCCTTCTGCTTGAACATCCTTCAGTAAAGGCTTTGAACTGGTCCACCTGACTCCTCCCTTCTTCTGGACACAAACCTAACAGTTTCTTCCTTGCTTTCTTTTCACATATATATCCATTTCCCCAAATATTTCTTTTATGATGTGTACAGTTTTTTTTTTATTTAAGATTTTATTTCATTATTTTTTAGAAAGAGGGGAAGGGAATAGAGGCAGAGAAGGAGAAAGACATCAATGTATGGTTGCTTTTCACCTGCCTCCAGCCACAGACCTGACTGGAGACCTGGTTTGCAACCTTGTTATGTGCCCTGGCTGGGGAATCGAACCTGCAACCTTTGGGTTCGCAGGCCGGCGCCTTAACCACTGTGCTACCAGCCAGGGCCAGTTGTTTTTCCTTATCTGTGGGAATATGTTCCAAGGCCTCCAACGGATGCCTAAACAGATAGTATGGAACCCTGAACATGCTATGTTTTATTCTGTACATACGTATCTGTGATAAAGTTTACTGTATAAATTAGGTACAGTAAGAGGTGAACAACAAAATCTGATAATGAAATAGAACAATGATAACAACATACTGTAAATAAAAGTCATGTGAATGTGGGCTCTAAAGTGGTTAAAGGGCAAGAATTGCACACAGCTCAGGATAGACTGGACAAGGTGGTGCTTCTCCACCTGAGCAGGTCAGTGCTGGATGGCCTGACATGACGTGAGATGTTAGCATAATCCTCGAAATGGGATGCATTGTCTGGAATATTCTAATATTTTCAGATCACATTTGATCACAGTAACTGAAACTACAAAAAGCAAAACTTCAGAGAAGAGGGGACAACTGTGTTATCATACAACAATGTTACATTTAAATTACAGTGCTATCCAGAGCATTTTATTTTTGCCATTGGGGGAGCATCTTTGCCCATCTCATTTTGGGCTTCGAGAGTACTAATATAATTTACAAACAGAGTAGATAGCCATTGCCTCTGCTGTTCCCTTCTTGCTCCTTCTACTTTTCATCTCAGCCTGAAGTCCGTGCATCCTGAAAGAGCTTCGCAGGTGTACAGTTCTCAGTGGTGCTCCCAGCTAGCACATCACACACTTACTGCTGTTAAAACCCATTTTTCTATTATCCCACTTATGAAATCAAGGGCTGCCTCTGTTATGGGAAGTTTCTTTGTTGTTCCTTTCCCTATTTTAGGGGCAGAGGGACTTACATTATTGTAAGTTTCTCCTTACATGTAAAGATTCTCTAGGTTTCATCCCCTTTTTAAAAAATATTTTATTTATTATTTTTCAGAGAGAGGGAAAGGGAGAAGGCAGAGAAGGAGAGAAACATCAATGTATGGTGGCCTTTCACCTGCCTCCAGCTACAGACCTGGCTGGAGACCTGGTTATGTGCCCTGGCTGGGAATTGAACCAGCAACCTTTGGGTTCACAGGCCAGCACCTATCCACTGAGCCACCAGCTGGAGTTGCAGAAGTTTTAAAAATTTGAATGCACATCCTGACCTGACCTGCGTCAGATCTCCTCTGCCCCCTCACTTGTTTTTTTCATTTCCCTGTAATTAGCATTGTTTAGCATTGATTAATAAGCTACATGCCTTCAGGTTTACCCCTTTCAATAAAAGATCTTTGGCAACAAAGAACTGGGCCTTTGTCCACTGGCCAGATATTATTCCCCTTACACGAGAGCTGTTTGGGGTGGTTTTATTTCACCCGAGGAACCAGGGAATCTACTGTGGGCAGGGGTCCACCACAATTAACGACTACATTGAGCGGAGTTACACTATTTCCCACTGTGGACTAAAATAAACAATGCCTGTAGCTTTAACTTTATACTAAGTGGCAGTTAGGTTTTTGGATGATGGGATAATGTGTTTCTTCTCCTACCATAAAGAAGAGACACATCTTCTAAAATTCACTAAAGCCAAGTTATATTATGCCATATTTTTCATGCTTGTTTTTTAAAGCAAAACTCTTTTTTTTTCCACATAAAAATTTCTTAGTTTATTAACTCTCACATGAGAACTCTACACAATCGTGGCATAGAAGAATCTTTACTCTTTCTTTTTGCCAGCACTAGCATGGGCCTTTGCAGCTCCCCCTAACTTACTTCATTCTGTTCTTTTGCTTCTTTTTATTTTCTTGGGGTCTTCTCGTGCAGGCCATGTCTTGCAAATCTCTGTTTGGGTTCTTCTTCTTCTTTTTTTTTAATCCAAGAAACCATAAATTATGCCAAAACCAGTTGTCTTGCCACCACCAAAATAGAATCTAAATCCAAACACAAAGATGACATCTGGTGTGGTCCTACACATTTTAGCTAGTTTTCCCCAAATTTCTGTATTAGGTACTGTTGGTTTCCAGGAGCAAAGGATGTCAATGACCATTTGTTTCCTCTGAGGTAACCTGTTGGTCATGAACTTCCTGGTCTGGATAGTTACTGTAACATTCATGATGGAAGCTAATCTTCAAACAAGGGAGGAAAAGCTAAAGCAAAACTTTCTTAAGTTATTTTATATGAAGATTTCACTAGAGAAAGGGGTTGCTAAGTTGTCTGGTTTCTAACCAGCTAAGAGGCAAGAGTGTCAGGGGGGAAAATGTTAGAAACAGAAAAGCCCATCACAGGAATTACAAGAGATGTCCTTATAGATGTGTGAATCTGTCTGTCTGTTTGTGCATTCTTAGAGTGTGCTACCTAGCCAGGCTCATCTTGCTGACCCAACAGGTTTTGAAGTCTTAGTACCAAAAAAAAAAAAAAAAAAGAAAAGAAAAAGAAAAAAAGAAGAAGAAGAAAAAGAAGAAGTATAAAATGTCACACTGGTTTATTTTACTTTTTGAAATGATGCTCCTAAAAAATGTTAAAGTACATCAGTGAATCATGCTGCTTTAGATAGTTCCCTTGAGACATCCATGAAAAAAAATTATTTTTAAGGCCCTAGCTGGTGGCACAGTGGATAAGGTGCCAACCTGTGAACCGAAAGGTCACAGGTTTGGTTCCCAGCCAGGGCTACATAACCAGGTTGCAAGCCAGGTCTCCAGCCAGGTCTGTGGCTGGAGACAGGTGAAAGGCAACCATACACTGATGTTTCTCTCCCTTCCCCTCTCTCTAAAAATAATAAAATCTTTAAAAAATGTTTTTGTATTTGTAATTTTCATTTTAGTTGCTACATAGAGAAAGTCAGGAAACCTTTCCTCTGTAGTTTTACTAGTATTTTCCTGTCAAAATATGCAAATATATATATATATATATATATATATATATATATATATATATATATATATATTTGGCATGTTAGGGTTCAAATCTTTGCATAAGCAAGTCAAGCAAAAACTAGTTTCTTCAGATTCTTTTGCATATTTGTCAGGAAGTCCCTATACCACTTTCTTGGCCTTTCTCTTCGATTCTATGTTTAGAGTTGTACTCTAAAGCCCCAGGCCTTTGAGAAAGGCAATGATGTGCAAATGTTATCACAGATTTTTTTTTTTTTTTTTTTTTTTTTTTTTTTTTTTTTTTTTTTTTTTTTTTTTTTTTTTTTTTTTTTTTTTTTTTTTTTTTGCTATCACAGTGCCTTTTATGTTATTTTTGAATGAAACAGGTACCAGTATTTGGGATGCTCATTTTGTTGCTCTGGGACTTCTAACCCATTCGGTAATGGACATGCCACAATGATAGGATTATTGTGCTTTTTGGTGTTCCCTTGGCCCCCAAGCTCTTCATTTTGTGCCCATTTCATCTCCTGGACCTGTCTGCTTTGAGGCTTTCTGTGCTTTTTATTCAGAGCCAGTCAGTGACCTGTGTGGCCCTTTTCCAACTGGTCCACACAGATTTTTATCTTACTACAGCCCAATTATCTTCCCAGTTTTCACTTTCCTAGTTCTGTCTGCCATGACAACTTCTCCTAGAGACAGAACCTGAGATCCACCACCCAGCGGCACTTCCTGTCCTTGGCACTGTCTAAGGAAATAATAAAGCGATAGTTCTTGCTTGAAGCTGTATGTCTTGAGGATTGTGTGAAAGACAAAGGAACATTTATTTGTGCCTACTGTTGACAAGAACGAGTGTACAGAAAGTAACCTCACGGGGTAATCTGATCATAAATTTCTAACTGAGCAGGTTATGGTGGGTAGTCATGCCCCAGACATATAACTTTTTAGTAAAAGATTTATATTTGCCTAAGCAAGCCTTGTCCATTGTTTGCTTCTGTGCATCTAGGTTAACATACCTTTCAAGAGAGTACATAATCTTGTTATGTATCCTGTAAACCAATCCTGGCCTTGCTTTCTTCCACCTCCATGTATTCTTGTTTATGTTCCCTCCTTAATTTCAAATGCATGAAAGAAATTGCAAAACTGTTATTCAGTGGAGCATTTGAGATCTTGCTCCCTGGCACATGTTGTCAGTTTGATTACAAAAAACTCTATTATAAAAATTATCTTCAGCAACGGAATACTATACAGCAGAAAGAAAGAAGGAACTCCTACCCTTTGCAACAACATGGATGGAATTGTAGAGTATTATGCTTAGTGAAATAAGCCAGTCAGTGAAGGACAAATACCATATGATCTCACCCATTATGGGACAATAATGAACAAAACTAACAAAAGCAAAACAGAACCAAATATATGAATACAGTGAATAGGCCTTCAGTGATCAGGGGGAAGGGGATTGGGGGGAGGGGGGAGGCAGAGGCAAGGAAGGGGAGCAGTTTAGACAAGAACCTAGTATAAAGGAACTATGGACATGGACAACAGGTGGGATCGACTTTGTGGGGAATGGGTGGGTGGGGAGGGGGACAGAGGGGAGCAAAAAGGGGATGGATGTAATACAACAACAATAAATTTTTTTTAAAAATTCTCTTCAGGTTTGGATATTTCTTATGTTGACAGTCAAGCTTGGATACTTCCCAGGTAGTAATCTGTACCAGAATGAGGGTCCAACAACACCACAGAACTTTCCTACTGGGAATTCCAGGGCTGTTGCCTCATGCCATTGAATTGTTGACATAAGAGACTTGCACCCCTGTAGAGACTTTCATGAGTTTATTTGAGCCAAACTGATGACACTGAACTGCCAGAAAGCAAGACCTCAAAACACCCCATAAATGGTAGTTTTGGTTTCTTTTTGTACATTTGGAAATGAGAGAATTCAAGGAAAATTACATGGAGGCGGGAGAAAGCAAGTTAGGGATAGGCTTATAAGATAGTTAACAAGATTAGGTATTCTCTTGAAGGTGGCTACGCTCTTTCGGGGAGGGGAGGGGCTCTGAAAAAGAGGTGTTTCAAAGGTGTGTTAACCTAGATGTACAGAAGCAATGGTCAGAGCTTGTTTAAGGCAAATATAAACTTGTTATATGCCTGGGGGGTAACTACCCATCATGATCTAGCCACTTAGAATTTATGATCAGATCACCATATGAGGTTACTTTTAATTACTGAATTTGTCAGGTTTATTATATAGCCCCATTTTCTTTCACAACATTAATGATACTAATAATCTGCTGAACAGTTTTTACAACCTCGGACTTTTCTGGTTTCACCACTCCTGAAAACCCAAACACTTGGGCTGTTATACTGGCCAGAAGAAATAAACTTTCCACAAATGGTTGCTGCCTCCAATGTATTTGTTTGACAAAACACCTGGAGATGATCAAGAGATAAGCATGGAACTGAGGGGGGTCACGGCTGGACATATACATTGGGGAGCTGAAGACATGATGTAGATGAGATTGTCTACAGTCAGGTTTTTTTTTTTTTTTTTAAAGCTTTTATTTATTATTTCCAGAGAGAGAGGAAGGGAGAGAGGCAGAGAAGGAGAGAAACATCAATGTATGGTTGCCTTTCACCTGCCTCCAGCTACAGACCTGGCTGGAGACCTGGCTTGCAACCTGGTTATGTGCCCTGGCTGGGGAATCGAACCAGTGACCTTTGGGGTTGCAGGCCAGTGCCTTATCCCCTGTGCTACCAGCCAGGGCTTTACAGTCAGTTTTTAACGCCGAGTTTTTGCTAGGGGTCAGAGGATACAATTCAGGGGATCACAGATTCGGAAAGGAAACCATTATAGTACCCTCTCCTTTTCCATACTTTTGTTTTCTAAGTTGCAGTCACCTGTGGTCAACCGCCATCCACAAGTATTAAAGAAAATATTCCAGAAATGAACAATTCATAAATTGCGTGCCATTCTGAATAGTGTGATGACTTCTTGTGCTGTCATCCCTGCTCCAGCCCTTGGTCTAGTGTATCCACCCTGTATGTTACCCAACTGCTAGTCACCCTGTAGGCAATTCGGTTATCAGCTCAACTGTTGTGGTATCACAGTGCTTGTGTTCAACTAATCCTTACTTTACTTGAAATGGTCCCGAAGTGCAAGAGTAGTGATGCGGGCTCTTCAGATATGACACAGAGAAGCCATAAAGTGCTTCCTTTAAGTGAAAAGGTATGTATAGTGTTAAAAAACAAAATTCAATGGAGTAACTTTGAAGATATAATTGGCTTTATTAAGCAGCTTATGAACACAGTGCAGGGTGGTGGTGGTGGGGGGGAGCATCCCATTTAGTAAATAGAAAGGTGCTCCAAGACTTCTGGCCAAGATGGAGGCATAGGTAGACACACTGTGACTTCCTCCACAACTAAAAGGAACACATCTATCTCAAAACTATTTAAAAAAATTAAAAGGCTCCAGAAAACTGAACTGAAGTCCATCAAAGAAACAAAGGAGAAATACTCATCTAGACAGGTGGGAGGGGTGGAGCCAGGGTTGGGGTTTGGTGGCAGCGCAGTGGCACAATACAAAAGTTCAGAAGAGTAACTATCCCAGCCTCAGACCAGACCAGGCAGCTCACGGTTCTAGCACTGAGGGAAAATAAAGCTGTTATAGGAGGCCAGAAGCAGAGGGAGACATGTCTCACCTGCTAACCCAGAAGCCCTGGGCCTGGTCTAATAATATTACCAGGTGTTTCAATATCACAGGGAACACATTAGCCAGGGAGGAGAAAAGTCCTTGGAATTCTATGTATTGTTTCTATTATCTGGGAAGAAAAACCTTTACTTCCCAAAGCCAGAAAGGCATCCCAAGGTCCTAAAGGTGGGAAAGAGCCCATAGTGCCTAAAGGAAGAAGCCAATTAATACCTTTAGGTATCCGTGCCTCCAAGTCCCGGACAGCTAGCACCACTGTTTCAACAAGTAACTTCCTGTCTCTCACCCCAGCCATATAACCCCTCAGAACAAGTGACTTGCTTGCTCTCTTGGATCTCTTACCCTTCTGGCCCCAGGTCTCTGGCCACACTAGGGCAAGCTTGCCACCCCTGGCCTTTGGCCACCTTTGTTTTTGTTCTCCCATTCATTAATACATTTTGTGTGTGTGTGTGTGTGTGTGTGTGTGTGTGTGTGTGTGTGTATGTGTGCGTGCACGCTAACAGGCTCACTGATCTGTAATTCTTTATTGCATTGGTGAGAAGAACTGAGTGTTTCTCTGATAACAAAGCCTCATTACTTCTGACTGTGAAAACCAGTAGGAGTTTTGGCGTAGGAAGAAACTATCCATCTCTCAGCAGGGTCTGTTTTTTTTTTAGCAGAAAAGGGGTGAGAGCTGAGCAGGTAGCAGTGTTCCCTCTCAGATCCCTCCCCCACATACAGTGCCACAGCATTGTGAAACAGGTTGTCCTCCACGGAGGAATACTTAAGGTTTCATCCCTTACAACGTAACAGGTGCCACAGCCCTACCTAAGCCCTAGAGTCAAACAGAAGAGATTATCAAATTGAGGAGACAAAGAAGTATCAACCAAAGGAGGGAGCAGATTAAGTTTCTAGTGAGAGAACTAAGCCAGAAGAATATAGCCAACCTAAAAGACACGGAGTTCAAAACACTGGTGGTAAAGATGCTTATAGACTTAACAGATATACTTGAGTATGGCAAATACATAGGGGAAGAAGGGAAGGCTATGTTAAGTGAAATGAAGGAAAATCCACACAAAACCAATGGTGAAGGGAAGGAAACCAAGGTTCAAATCAATCATTTGGAACATAGGGAAGAAATAAACAGTCAATCAATACAGAAGGAGCAAACAAGAATTGAAAAAATGAGGAGAAGTTTAAGAACCTCTAGAACAACTTTAAATATGCCAACATCTGAATCATAGGGGTACCAGAAGGAGAAGGGGAAGAACAAGAAATTGAAAACTTGTGGGAAAAAATAATGAAGGAAAACTTCCTTAATTTGGTGAAGTAAGTAGACATACAAGTCCAGGAAACACAGACAGCCCCAAACAGGTAGACCCAAGGAGAGCCACACCAAGACATATCATAATGAAAATGCCAAAGGTTAAAGTTAAAGAGAGAATCTTAAAAGCAACAAGAGAAAAGAAGAGAGTTACCTACAAAGGGGTGCCTATAAGATTATCATCTGGCCCTGGCTGGTGGCACAGTGGATAAGGTGCTGGCCTGCGAACCCAAAGGTCACTGGTTCGATTCCCAGCCAGGGCACACATAACCAGGTTGCAAGCCAGGTCCTAGCCAGGTCTTCAGCCAAGTCTGTGGCTGGAGGCAGATGAAAGGCAACCATACATTGATATTTCTCTCCCTCTCTGTCTCTTTCCCTTTCCCTCTCTCTAAAAAATAATAAATAAAATCTTAAAAAAAAAAGATTATCAGCTGATTCCTCAAAAGAAACTTTGCAGGCAAGAAGGGACTAGCAAGAAGTATTTAAAGTGATGAAAAGCCAGGACTTACAACCAAGATTGCTCTATCCCACAAAGCTATCATTCAGAAAGAAAGGGCAGATAAAGTGCTTTCCAGACAAGTTAAAGCTAATAATGGATCACCAATTCATTCTTATATGAAATGTTAAAGGAACTTATTTAAGAAAAAGATCAGAACTATAAACATTAAAATGACAACAAACTTGCAACTTTCAACAACAGAATCTAAAAAATAAAAACCAAAGCAAACTAAACAAACAACCAGAATAGGGTCAGAATCATAGGCATGGGGATCATTTAGAGGGACATCAACTGGGAGGGTGAAGGAGGAGAAAGGAGGAAAAGGTACAGAGATTAAGAAGCATAATTGGTACTCTCAAAATAGACAGGAGGACGTTAAGAATAGTACCGGCCCTGGCTGGTAACACAGTGGATAAAGTGCCGGCCTGCGAACCCAAAGGTCGCAGGTTCAATTCCCCAGCCTGGGTACATAACCAGGTTGCAAACCAGGTTTCCAGCCACGTCTGTAGCTGGACTGGAGGCAGGTGAAAGGCAACCATACATTGATGTTTCTCTCCCTCTCTGCCTCTCTCCCTTCCCCTCTAAAATAATGGAATAAAATCTTAAAAAAAAAAAAAAAAAAAAGAATAGTACCGGAAAGGGTGAGGCCAAATAATTTATATGCATGACCCATGGACATGAACTATGCAGGGTTTGGTTGCTGGAGGGAAGGGGGGCCCTGGGCGGAGGGAAGCAAAGGGAAAAGAAATTAGAACAACTATAACAGCATAATCAATAAAATATACAAAAAAATCTATCAGATTAAAAAAAAAG
This sequence comes from Noctilio leporinus, assembly GCA_004026585.1. NCBI lineage: Eukaryota > Metazoa > Chordata > Mammalia > Chiroptera > Noctilionidae > Noctilio > Noctilio leporinus. The sequence goes on along the minus strand of PVIW01006383.1, from coordinate 77,657 downwards.
GGGGTGCTCCAAAGGATTATACAAATGGAAGGCTTTTATAGAAGGAAGGTGGGACAAGGGATCTATTAACAAGGAAAGGTTATTTTGGGGAAGTCCACCTTTTTTGATGGGGGGGTGGAGAACTGAGGGGTTTTTATTATGCAGATTGCACCTTCTTTCTATGGGGGATGGGGAATAGAGAGGAATATGTGACAGATTACCTCATTTGTCTTGACCAGAAAATTCCATACTGATTATGTTTCTGACCCTGATAGGGTGGCTCAGTTGGTTGGAGCCTAGTCTCCTTGCACCAAAAGGTTGCAGGTTCTATCTCTGGTTGGGATCATATTACAAGAGGCAAATGACCATGTTCCTCACCCCATTCCTCTCTCTCTCTCTCAAATCAATAAACAGCCCTACAGCACTGACATCATCCCCTAAAGTAAAAGGTCATAGGTTTGATTCCAGGCCAGGGCACATGCCTGGGTTTCAAGTTTGGTCCTTGATCAGGGTGTGTACAGGAGGTAACCACTGATGTTTCTCCTCTCACATTGATGTTTTTCTCCCTCTTTCTCTTTCCTTTCCCTCTCTCTAAAAATAAATAAATAAAATATTTAGAGTCAATAAATAAATCTTTGGATGAGGATGGAAAAAGAGAAGGAAAAAAAAAGGATTATGTTTCTGGGAGAGGTTAAAACTTCAAATAGATGCAGTATTAAATCTAGTTTTGGTATCATGGGCTTTAACATGAGTAATACCATTCTGGGCCTGTGTTTTTCTCTTTAACAAACACATGTATTGAAAACACATAGGCTATATAGGGTTTAGTACTAGCTGTGGTTTCAGGCATCCACTGTAATGTATCCCCTGGGAATAAGGGAGGGGGGAACTATGTACATTTTAATTTTCACTAACCTCCAATTGAAATTTAGCATTGTCTCAATATGATATTTATAGGGAACAATTCACTGCAGTTTTTGGGTCTCTGTCACAAACAATGTGAAATTTCCATATCACATTGCAATTGTAGGCATCTCAAAACATTTTTTACATTCTATTCTATGTCAAAATGAAACACCTGATACATTGATGTTTCACTCCTTTTTCCTTCCTCCCTGCCCTTCTCTCTAAAAATAAAAATTATTTTCAGAGAGAGGAGTAGGGAGAGGGGCAGAGAGGGAGAGAAACATCAATGTATGGTTGCCTTTTACCTGCCTCCAGCCACAGACCTGGCTGGAGACCTGGCTTGCAACCTGGCCACGTGCCCTGGCTGGGGAATCAAACCAGCGAACTTTGGGTTCACAGGCCGGCGCCTTATTCACTGTGCTACCAGCCAGGGCTTAATGAATAAAATCTTAAAAAAAAAAAAAAAAAAAAAGACATTTTAAAGAAATATTTTTATAACTATTTCCATTTCGTTGGTTCCTCTGTATTCGTACAAACTTTGTTTTGCGTGTTTAAAAATATTATTCTAAGAAGGGGTACACTAGACTCTAGTATAAAAGAGGTTAAGAACCCGGATCTAGCCCTGGCTGGTGGCACAGTGGATAAGGCGCTGGCCTGTGAACCCCGGGGGTTGTTGGTTTGATTCCCCAGCCAGGGCACCTGGCCAGGTTGCAGGCCAGGTCTCCCGCCGGGTCTGTGGCTGGAGGCAGGGGAAAGGCAACCATACATTGATGTTTCTTTCCCTCTCTCCCTTCTTCTCTCTCTGGAAATAATAAATAAAATCTTAAAAAAAAAAAAAAAAAGAACCTGGGATCTAGGAACTGATCACAAACCCAAGTGCCACCAAGGGACAGTTGTCCTGAAAACCAGGGCCAGCTTTTTTTCCCCTATGTTTGAAAGGAAGAAATATGTATGTCCCCTTTCTTTTAACTCTGCTGTAAGAAAATCTGCATTAAACACCTGATATAAATGGCAATTGACACTGACTTCTACGTCAGAAATATTAGGGTGGAAGGAAGACTGTGGTTAACTGCAAGCACATGTCCCAGCTGATTATGGAGGAAGCTGATCCTCCCTGTGTGGGAAAGTGGGCCCAGGCCGGCCAGAGCTTTCAATTTTTAAGAAAAGCCAGAAGTTTGGACTTTTGCTCTATTTCTAGTGTTGGCAATTAAACAAGTTAAAAATAAAAATTTAGCTACATAGAACCTGTCTGCAGGATGCATTTAATTTTTCTTTTTAATTAGAGAGAAGTAGAGAAAAACATATTTATGTTATTCCACTTATTTATGCCTTCATTGATTCTTGTAACATGTGCCCTGACCAGGAATCACAGCCCACACCCTTGGTGTGTCTGGACAATGCTCTAATCAACTGAGCTACCTGCCTAGGGCTTCAGGTAGCGAGTGTTTCACACCAGGCTGCATTCACACCAGGCCACAGTTGAGGTCTTGGGTCTCAAGGAAGGAGCAAAGAAGGTTGAAGACAGAACCTTGGAGGGCACTGCTATCTATAGGGTGAGTAGAGAAAGTGAAGGCAGGGGAAGAAGACAGATTGACAGTAGGAATGGGCTAGGAGGGCTAGGAGCAGGAATGTCAAGTTAAGGAAACATGACAGCTCCTTAGAAGATGACTTTTTTTTTTTTTTTTTTTTAAGATTTTATTTCATTATTTTTAGAAAGAGGGGAAGGGAGAGAGGCAGAGAGGAAGAGATATATCAATGTATGGTTGATTTTCACCTGCCTCCAGCCGCAGACCTGACTGGAGACCTGGTTTGCAACCTTGTTATGTGCCCTGGCTGGGGAATCGAACCTGCGACCTTTGGGTTCGCAGGCCGGCGCCTTATCCACTGTGCTACCAGCCAGGGCCTAGAAGATGACTTTTAAAGAGAAGTGACGCTGGTTCGATTCCCCAGTCAGGACACATAACCAGGTTGCAAGCCAGGTCTCAAGGCTGGTCTGTAGCTGGAGGCAGGTGAAAGGCAACCATACATTGATGCTTCTCTTTCTTCCTTTTTTCCTCCTTGCCCTTCTCTCTGAAAATAATGAATCAAATCTTAAAAATAAATATTAAAAAAAAAAAGGGGGGAAGTGAGAGGCCCTGTGTTATGTGACTGAGGAAAGGTCCACTAAGAGATAAACCTAGGGAAACCTTTCATAGGTCAAAATTTGAGCCTGTTACTCCCAGCCACTCTGTTGCTGAGCGCCTTTCTTCACCTTTCTTCTCTTTGTCATTCCTCTCACTGCTAGGTGAACCCTTAGTTATCCTGTAAGGCCTGGCTTCAGCATTACCACCTCTCATTCCTCTTCATGGTCATTTACTTGATAGGTGACTTGATTTCCCTGCAGTGTTTTCAGAGTCCTTGATTCCATGTTACAGCGCTTACCACATCTGATTCAAGAACACTTTGAGATCTGTGGGTCTCACCCACATCCCACCCACTGGCTACAGGGTCCTGTGCTCAGGGATTGGATCTCTTTTCTTTCTCTCCAGGTCTGCCCCATGCTTGGTACATTTTACACAGTGCTCAAGCAATGTTTGTGTAACCATAGGGGTTAAGAGCAGGAACTGTGAGCTAGGCTGTCTGGGTTGGAAATCTGGCATTGCCACTTTCTGTGTATCCTGGGCACAGCTTTTGACGTTTCTGTGCCTAGTTGCTCATCTGTGAAACATAACCCTCACAATCAACCTGTTATTGTGAAGAACAGAGTACCCAAGTTATCTACTCAAAGCACCCAGAACAGTGCCTGATACTTAGGAAGACTTATGAAAGTGTTACCCTGTTATAAATGTTACATTTTTAAAATATATTTCATTAACTGTTGGCTTTATTAAATTTTCATTAATTTTTTTTAAATTTTCATTAATTTTGTACATCAGTGCATCCTCAGTGCCCACAACAGTGCCTGTAACATTGTAGATACTTAATAAGTATTTGTAGAATTAATGAATGAATGAGCTGATGGATTTTCCTTTGCCCTCACTTCAGGGTCACCCTATCCTTCCAGTTGGGGGTGGGGTGGGTGACAAGGTGTTCAAGGGTCACCAGGGCCTGAATCAGGGGTTTAGTAAAAGTTTGTAGGCAGGCTTAGAGCATAGCTCTCAGTTTTTCTCCAGTAAAATGTGTCTAACCTAAAAATGAACTTCTGGAAGCCAGGTAAAAGGTAAGTTGGGAAGGAAAAGCTGCATGCATGTGTACCAGGAACAACCTTTGTCTTGCTTCATTCAATGCAGTCACCTTTCCTTCTCCAGGTTAGGCTGATGAGAGTGCAAGTTGCAGGTTAATTTGCATTTCACTTTTTGTTCTTGGTCTCACAGGGAGTCAACAGGCTTCATTCAGAACAGAGCAAATTGTTCATGTAACCAACAAAACGAGTGTTTTGCAGCCACACAGACCTGGATTTGAATCAGGGCCTCTGATACTTAGCTGCACTTGGCTTTTCTTAAGTCTCATTTTTCTTACCTGTAAATTGGAGCTATCTTTACTTTTTTAAAAGGCTGTGATGGGAAAGCAATTAATTGTGCATTTTTGAGACCACTTAAGCCATATACAAACATCAGTTATTACTGGATCTCCTCGGTAGGGCTTCAGAAAGATGGATTAGCTCCTCATGTAAAGGCTGGGTGACTCATATTCTAATCTCTCCGCAAGGGAGGGTCCAGAGGGCCTGGGCTTTCCGGTCCCAAGACTAGTCAGAGGCAAAGCTGTGACGGTTTGGATGGGTGAACAAGATGCTTTCTTGCGGGTTAAACGTTACAATGCACAAACCCTTGTAAGGACTGAAGAAACGCAACCCTTAAAGACCAGGGGAAAACAGAGACGCAGGTGACAGGGTCAGAGTGTGGAGTCAGGGTAGAAACCTAAGAAGGCTAGAGCAAGCGAAACGACGCGTCTGCTGTAGAGGAAGAGGACTGGAGCGCAGGAGCTCTTCATCTTGAGTGAAAGTAGGTGCCGGGGAAACAAGCGAGCGGAAGGAATTTCGGTTCCGCCCAGCGGCTGCGCGATTTGACTCCAGTACAGTCCGCTAACGCCTAGGGCCCCTCGCCCCGCCCCCAGAGGATAATTAGGCCGTACCAGTATGCTTTTCAGGGGTGAAGGTAATCGTGGGCTACGCCTGAAGAGCGAATCGAAGTTATTTGTTTGAAAATACATGATTATATATGTTATTTGAAGAGTATTAGGTTCTTAGTTAACGTACTTTCCTTCTGTCTACTTTGCCCTCAATGCTCTCTGAAGAGTGGGAGGAGTCCGGCCATACTTCCCCCTCTTCTTTCCGCATTTGGTACATTCCTCCGCGGTACGTAGGCGGGGAGACGTACATAAACCCCCGACCCAGGCAGTGGGTCTGTTCAGTGCTTGAGTCGTCGTGCTCTGCTGAATTGGGTTCTGGTTGCTTGTGGGCCTGTGTGCGCGTGCGCCGACATGGCCTCAAATGGTAAGTAAGGGCGCGAGGCGGCAGTGGTTAGTAGACCCTGGGCCTCATTCCCTCCCTCTTGGGCTTTTGTTTTTCGGTAGGACCTGGACCGAGATCGCGTGTAGGCTCTTCTCGTGCCTCTGTGGCGGGAAGCAGCGGGGAGGGGTGGAACAGGGAGGCCTATGCCGCCATCTTGTTTTCGCTTCTCCAGTGCCTTTCGCGGGGCGGGAGGGCTTCCTTCACATCCTTTTCCTTTGAGGTGCGGGTTGGGAGGCACAATGCTTCGTGATTTGAACCGTGGGATACTGATGGAAATAACCAGCCTTCCCTCCTGGTTGCCAGCCCTGCGTTCGGGCCTGCTTTGTCGCAGTGCTTCATCCGGGCACTCAGTGCGCGCACGCGCTCTGCTGGCCCCTCCCCCCTTTTCGCGGTACAAACCACCTCCCCCCTCACACCTCGAGTAGGTCCTGCTTTTTGTCGCGAGACCCTCGGTTGGCTGCGGACTCCATGGTGCAAACCGTGTGTGGTCCTCTTCCCCTCCCTCCCTTCCCTCCCCCCACGTAACCCGGCCTGGCTCCCTAAGGAAGGGGCGGGACCACCTCATTCCCGCCTCCTCAGTTGCCACGCACCCAGGGACTGAGGCTCGGGATCCAGGCCGCGTGCCCGCCTAACAGTTGGGGCGAGGGTGGGGTGGTCAGTCCTTAGGTTCGTCCAACGACTTGGGGGCCGCGTCCGGGCAATTTCCCGCCTAAATTGACTCCGAAGTGTGAACGCAAAAGAGCGGTTGTCCTAGGCCACACCCTCTGCCAGAGGTTTGCCTTTTCCTGCGGGGGAAGGGCCTCTTTTACTGTGCGGAGGAGAGTTGTTGATCTCGGTTAGTGCCTCTTAATTGTGGCGTTTTAGAAGCGTTTTTGCTACCTTTGGGTTACGCAGTTTTTTTTTTTTTTTTTAGTCCCCGAGGGAGGCAGGGTGATGAGAAATGGATTCGTTTGGAGCCACAGGGCTTGGAAACTTGAGTATCAATTGATTTCTGTCCTGAGGCTAACACACTTTGGATGATGATCTCTGTCATTTGGGGTTGAGTTCTAGTGGTTACCTGCCTTTGCCCTAAAAATCCACTTTACCAGTCTCCAAGACTGGGCAAAGGGCGGAATGGCCTCTTGTCCTTTGGGCCTCATTCTTTGGTTGAGACAGTAGTCACATCTGGAACATTGTTGCCTCCTGCTCTCAATTTTAATTAAAACCCTTTCCACTTACCTGACTTTTATTAGCTTGACTCTTGGTAATAACTCCCCCGTAGAGTAGGCATGAAAAGGAGATTGTGTAAATTTCTGGTATCAATTGAATTTGCAGAAAATTGTAGCTGTTCACCAAGACTCTTGGTTTTTCAATAAAGTCTCTTGGTCTCTCTAGAAATTTTCTTTTTCTTTGCTTTATTGTGTTCTACTCTTTTAAGGATGGCTGAAAGTGATGTACTTACACATATATATTTTTTTTTTGCAGACTATACCCAACAAGCAACCCAAAGGTGAGTGTCATTTTTGGGCTTCCAGAGTTTGTAGAAGGCAGGGCTTGCCAAGGTAGTGTTTCCTGATTCCTGTTTTTTTTTTTTTTTAATTCTCCAGCTATGGGGCCTACCCTACCCAGCCTGGACAGGGTTATTCCCAGCAGAGCAATCAGCCCTATGGACAGCAGAGTTACGGTGGCTACAGCCAGTCAGGGGACACTTCAGGCTATGGCCAGAGCACCTACGGTTCTTATGGACAGACACAGAACAGTGAGTCTTTTCAAGTGGGTCACCCCACCTCTTCCTGCTCTTTCTGAATGTTGCTGTTCTTAACCCTAAGCAGTGCTGAAATGTTGAAACTGTCCTGTATTTCTTTGATCTGACTTTAAAAACTCTTTGGAATCTGAGTCTTTTCAAATAAAAAATGCTTACAGGTTTCTAATTGTTTCATTTTCTTTGACTTGTTACTTTCTATTTATGCTGTACTTCTCCCCATTTCCCATTAACATGAAAGTGAAATGGGGGAAAATATTCACTAAAGGGAGAAAGTTTTAGGCTTTTAATACTGAAGAAGGAGGAAATGAAAATAATTTGCCTGAAGATGTTGGAAGCCAGGCTATATGTCCACTAAGAGGTGGAATTTACTCTGAGGTCCTGAAGTGTAAATAATGTGGGTTGTCCTGTTTGTACTGTAGACTTGAGCAGGTTAAAATGATGTTAATGAGTAAGAAATCTCTTGGACTGTGGTTAGTGATGGGCTTGGAGACTGGTTTTGGAATGAGTGGTTTGAGATTGGAACTTTGAAGTTGGCAGAAGTTGGACAATTAACCTTAGGGTAGAAAAGAAGGGTAACTTGAGTTTCAAGATTTCTAAGCAGCAGCTTCTAAGAGGCTGATGTGTTTTTTTGTTTTTTGTTCTTTAAATTTTTTAATACAATACTTTTAATGTGATGTCTTAACTGAACTTAAGATTTTTCTAATTTGCCTTTTAGAAAATTTACTTAATAGCTTAAGAGGGTTGACTTTTTAAAAAAGATTTTATTATTTTTAGAGAGGGGAAGGGGGAGAAACATCGGTGTATGGTTGCCTTTCACCTGCCTCCAGCTGGGGACCTGGCTGGGGACCTGGCTTGCAACTTGGTTATGTACCCTGGCTGGGAATCGAACCAGTGACCTTTGGGTGTGCAGGCCGGCACCTTGTCCACTGAGCCACCAGCCAAGGCTAAGAGGCTTGACTTTTAAAGTGTGGATAGTATAAGAGAATAAGTAGTATTTTTTTCAACCTATTTCCTGCCTTTCCTCTCTTTCTTAGCTTTTGTGACTTCCTTTCTCTTTTCCTTGTAGCAGGCTATAGCACTCAGTCAGCTCCCCAGGGATATGGCTCAACTAGTGGCTATGGTAGTAGCCAGAGTTCTCAGTCATCTTATGGGCAGCAGTCCTATCCTGGCTATGGCCAGCAGCCAGCTCCTAGCAGCACCTCGGGAAGGTAAGGACATTGGGGGTCAGTTAATACGGAATGATAATGTGATTTGCAATTGGAGCAGCTATAAGGAGTAATGGGGAAAATGTCTTTGGGTTTATAGTTCAGAGAATGGGATGTACTAAAAGTGAAAGGAAATAACGGACATGCTGGCATGTCTTTGGGTTTATAGTTCAGAGAATGGGATGTACTAAAAGTGAAAGGAAATAACGGACATGCTGGCATTATGGTTCTGTCTTTTTCTTTTTCTTCAGTTACGGTGGCAGTTCTCAGAGCAGCAACTATGGGCAGCCCCAGAGTGGGGGCTACGGTCAGCAGCCTGGCTATGGTGGGCAGCAGTCTGGCTACGGACAGCAGCAAAGCTCCTATAATCCTCCTCAGGGCTATGGACAGCAGAGCCAGTATAGCAGTGGCAGTGGAAGTGGCGGAGGGGGAGGTGGAGGTGAGAAAGTGTCTTTAGTTTTGTCTTAATACCTATTTCCTGGTAGGATTTACATTCTACTTAGCCCTTATCCTGAAAGGTTCTTTTTTTCCTCTTTTTATAAAAAATAGTAGTTAATTATGATTTTTTTTAGAAAGTGGGGAAGGGAAGGAGAAAGAGAAACATAAATGTGTGGTTGACTCACATACCCCCAGCTAGGGACCTGGCCTACAACCCAGGCATGTGCCCTGACTGGTAATTGAAGTGGCAGCTGGTTCCCAGGCCAGTACTCAGTCCATTGAGCCACACCAACCAGGAGGGCAAGAGGGTTCTTAAAATTCTTGATTTCTTATTCCCTAGCTCTTCATTTATATCCTGGCATTGTTGAACTGTTTTTGCCATTTCACGGTATTTTCTTCTTAAAGTATCTTTTCTTTCTGATAGGTAACTATGGTCAAGACCAGTCCTCCATGAGTGGTGGCGGCAGTGGTGGCGGTTATGGCAATCAGGACCAGAGTGGTGGTGGTGGCAGTGGCTACGGGGGAGGCCAGCAGGACCGTGGGGGACGAGGCCGGGGCGGTGGCGGTGGTTACAACCGCAGCAGTGGTGGCTATGAACCCAGAGGTCGTGGAGGTGGCCGTGGAGGCAGAGGCGGCATGGGGTAGGTGTCTTGTGAGTCAGGGAACAACATTGTTGGGTGGGTGCTGTGGTGGGTTGCATGAATCTTCAGGTTTTTAAAGCACAATTAGTCCGATTCTAGGGATTTGTCAGGGCTTTGATTTGGGGGCGTAGACTGTTTTATTCCTCCACCCCCTTTTATGAGAACCCTGGGTGCCTGAACTCCCACCTGTACCTCTGAGTACTGACACTTACATTTCCAAAGGAAAAGGAAAAATGTATGATTGTGCATGGATTGGAGTTATTGATACCCTAGGCAAGAAACGTGAAAGTAAAGGCCTCTATCTCTGCAAGGGAAACTGATGATCCCACTCCTGGGAAACTTGTTACTTGTGTTCCCCTGTGGTCTTGTAAGGGAGTTGTTAGTGGTTAACCTGACTTCAGCTTCTAGGAATTGGCTAATTTTCCCTTATTCTGTAGTTATTTGAATCCATGAATTTGATTTGCAGTAATTTGACAGTGATGATCTTGACTGTGACTTGGTTTGTGGGGCTAATGAAGTGTGCAGACCTTTTGGACAAAATAAGTGGTATCCCACATAATTGCTCCACTGACCCCCTTCCCTTGGTTACTAGTCCAACTGGACCTTCTTTCCTTCCTGCTATAGTTGATTTGAAGTAAAACCTTAGATTTGATGTTAAAACATACATCAAATCCGTTGGTAAATATGATTTGAAGGACCATACTCTTGTCTCCCTTGAAAAGGGGAGGAATGTCAGTGTGTTACTCCTTTTTGGGAGAAAATATGTTTTTAAAGTGAGATTTTATATATGGTAAGTATTCAGAGGTGGGTGGGGGCAGTCTCAAAAACCGTACAAAATGAGGAAAACTCTGTTGTGTGCGTGTGTTTAATGCAAAACTTAAAAAGAAAAACAACTGTTATGTGACTGTTAACTTGCTCTGCATTTTATGTGCCACAGGTATGAAAGGTGACATTGCAAAATACTCCGCTCTTCTCTCGCAGTGTAGAAGGGGTGACCCCGGTGGTTGGGGGAAATCAAAAACAGCTCAGTAGTTAGGATAGGGTTTAGCTAAGTTTGTCTTGCTTTAAGGGGAAATTGCCTTTGGTTTTGACTTTTTATGGAATGGGGTTGGGTCTGCTTGCTGCTTTCAAAGCAAAAACCACAAGAATGTGTTCAGGGCTACCCCAGCCTGGTGTGAAATGTCTTCTGGGTAAATTGAGTAGGGTTTTTAACCAACTACTGGGTTGTCAACCACTTGCGACAAGAGGAAAAAACATCTGCTACGTCGGAAGAACAGCCAAGGAAAGTGGGTCATTTTTTTTTCCCAAAGGAAATAGATATATAACATTTTAAAGCAAAATTCTTACAAAAACAAGAAAAAACAAAAAACTGTGTCTTAAGAAATTGCACACGTGTGTGTGACATGCCGAAGGTCAGACAAGGTTGGTCAGGAAGGGGGATATATTTTAGTAGCCACTCGTATCTTTTTCCCAAAACACATGCCCTTGTTTGGGGAATATTAAACAAACAAAAAACAAAATACGCCCGTTTGTAGCCGTTGGAAGCTTCATGTCCTTTCTTCTAACTTGTCTTCTCCAGCGGAAGTGATCGTGGTGGCTTCAATAAATTTGGTGGTAAGTGAACAGAGTTTCCAAAATTCCCAACTCCCAGCAATGCTTTGTCTGATTGTTCATTTGCAGATGTTTTAGTGTGTTTTAAGTGTCAAAGGTTTTGAAGTGTCCAGAACCACCTCCAGAAAGGGGTGGGGTAGAATGCTACCTGCTGCCAGATGTGTGCTAACCTGGAGGCAGGCAGGGGTAAGACTCAGCGGTTGTCTTGTACCAAGTTGGTTTATAAGGGGTGTTTAATAAGGAGTGTTACCACACCTGGCTAGTGACTGCAATTATGAAAAACTGGAGAGTGTGTGCTGAGACACAAACCAACTTGGCTTTAGGACCCTTTTTGATCAGTGTTTTAAAGGTGTGTGTGTTGTGTGTGTGTAACAACCTCCAAATATTTTTAATTCTGGAAGAGGGATATGAAATACTGCCCTGCCCTGGGACTGGTGAAGTTGGTATATATTTATATATTAAATACTGAATGGTGTCAATTAAATTCTACGTATATGTACTTGAATTCAACTCAGATGGGCACATAGAAACTAGCTATGGGAAGGAAGGTGTGTGGACTACAAGAAAAGTTGGGAGCATGTGTGGCTCATGGGAAATAACCAGGTCTTAAAACAGCACAAACTGAATTTATGAGAATTTGAGAAGTCTTCCTGTAAGCTGGAACTTTTCTGGTTTGGTTAACTACAAAAGGTTTCTTGGATTTATCTCACCATTTAAAGCCAAAGGCCTGGGTTCATGATTTAGGTGTCATTGAATGTGGGTACGGTATTTATGTATGGTGAATTCAGAGAAACTGGTTAACGATGGTCTCGGAAAAAAAATAGGCTGCATTATGGAAATAAAGATTTCTGGTCTGTTCCCTGGGACATGCATTAAAAACATAATAGCTATTATGTATGTTTTTTTTTTTTTTTTTTTTAATGTGGTTTTGGGAAACAACATGGTTTTAAGAATGGTTTCTAAAGAAGAAATTAAAAATTGTTCCACAAGGGATAAGTGTCTTTGGTGTTAAAGTTTGGAGAAACTGGATGGATGCATATCACATTGCTGGTGGTGAGCCCATTTCTCTCTGGGGTGAGAGAACAGGGCCAAGCTATGAGTTGGTTTGTTGACTTCAATGGGTTTCCCTCCTGGCCACCCCAATCTGTGCTGGGGGCATTTTCCAGCCTGAGCTGGGGGAGGCAGCATTTTCTAAAGGGTGAAGTTGTCCCTGTGGGGACTCAAGTTATATATATCTTAAGAAAAGGGGCCTGTGTCTTCTTTCTCAGCCATGCCTAGGATTTTCTCTGGGCAGGCAACACAGGACAGGGTTTGGAGTGAGTCTATGAGTACTTAACTGGTATTTTGCAATAGTATGGACTTGGTTTTAAGTTTTTTCCTTGTCTGCCTCTATTTTGTTGACTAATGGTTCCTCTTTTCTTGTTTTTTTTCCCCCCCATGTCACTTAAGGCCCTCGGGACCAAGGATCACGTCACGACTCAGGTGAGTCCACAGGTGGCATAAAAGAATGGCTAAAGTGTGGTATGAGGACTTTTTCTGGATTTGGATGTTTTTTGAAACTTAATATGAAAAGAATAGGGGTAGAGAAGGAAAATGAAGGGAAAGGAGTTTAGGTGTAGCTATAATTAGCAGTGATGTATGTAAATGAACATATCAGAAATAACTGGTTTCCTTCATCAGCAATTTAGTAGGTTCTGGCCCTGGCCCACTTGTCCCTAATCCACCAAGATGGAGCAAGGATTAAGACATTACCAACACTTCAGAAGCCCCTGTGCCATCTCCCAACCACTGCACTGTGCACGGGAACCCTTGCTCTGACTTCTAAAACAGATTTGTTGTGCCTTTTTTACGAAAAGTACATTATGGAGTCATGTTATAGGCATTTTGTGTTTGGCTTCTTTTGCTCAATGTTAAGTTGCTGAGAATCATGTATGTTGCTGTCTTAAACAAGTTCATTCTCATTGCTGAAAAAATTGAGGAGCCAGATAATCTGCATTTTAAACAACACTCAGGAGTGCTTACCAGAACTCCATTATGGACCATGTACCAGAACTGCTGGTTTAAAGTATAAGTTTTTAAAAGTGTGAATCATGACTAAAGGAGGGAACACAAAGGCATAAAGTAGGGGAAAGCATATAGTATATTTTTGTTTTGATTATGTTTGTACTGGATTTTAGGTTGAAAATAGGGTTTTTACCTTGGAGTCTTAAATTTAAAAAGTGTAAATGTAGGTGTACTTAATGGTGTGATCTTGGGCAGTTCGGTTGAGCCCTGCTGTTCTTTAATGGGTATTAATATATTAGGATAGTTGGTGAACAATAAGTTTAAATTTATGAAATGGTTATCATACAAGGACTCATAAAAGAGGATGTGGGTTTTTTTTTCATGTGTTGAACCTAAACCAAATTACATTGGTTGCTTTAGAAATTTCCTTTGAAAGTTTAATAACAGGTGCTTCGTAAAGATAGGTCAAGAGTCATTTACCCATTTTACTTGTTTTCTCTTTTCTGATTCACATTTGCTTCTGTGTTGTACAAGCAGAACAGGATAATTCAGACAACAATACCATCTTTGTGCAAGGCCTGGGCGAAAATGTTACAATTGAGTCTGTGGCTGATTACTTCAAGCAGATTGGTATCATTAAGGTACTTGTGGAGCAGAGTGGGTACTTTCTATTAGTATGTTAGGCTTTTGGATTTCACATGTTAGTAAAAATAATGTCTTAATGGTGTTATAAGCTTAATTTGTTGAAGGAATACTAGCCGTTGTCATTTGCTAAAAGGAAAGATACAGAGGTGTAATTGATAAGTATCCTGGATTTTTGAATTTGTAGTCTGTAATTTTTTTTTTAAGGGATTTTTGTTTTTAAAAGATTTTATTTATTATTTCCAGAGAGAGGGGAAGGGAGAGAGGCAGAGAGGGAGAGAAACATCAATGTATGGTTGCCTTTCACCTGCCTCCAGCCACAACTCAGCTGGAGACCTGGCTTACAACCTGCTTATGTGCTCTGGCTGGGGAATCAAACCAGCGGCCTTTGGGTTTGCAGGCCGGCACCTTATCCACTGTGCTACCAGCCAGGTTGTAGTCTGTAATCTTTAGTTTTCTTCTTCTTTTTTTTTAAATATTTTATTTCATTATTTTTAGAAAGAGGAGAAGGGAGAGAGGCAGACGGGGAGAGAATCAATGTATGGTTGCGTTTCACCTGCCTCCAGCCACAGACCTGACTGGAGACCTGGTTTGCAACCTTGTTATATGCCCTGGCTGGGGAATCGAACCTGCGACCTTTGGGTTCACAGGCCGGCGCCTTAACCACTGTTAGTTTTCTTTTAATAGGATGAGAGACAGTTGTAGTCATTGACATGTTCCATGTGAGATAGGAACTAGTAACTGGGAAGAGAAGAGCTGAAATATTGCTGTGATAAACCTCAGGTTCTGGAAGAGTAAGGTGGAAGGTGGGTAGAACTATATGTCCTATAAGCCTAATGTTATCTTATGTTGCTTTCTTCAGACAAATAAGAAAACAGGGCAGCCCATGATTAATCTGTACACAGACAGGGAAACAGGCAAGCTGAAGGGAGAGGCAACAGTGTCATTTGACGACCCACCTTCTGCTAAAGCAGCTATTGATTGGTTTGATGGTATGTATGAAGAGTCTGGAGGGGGCTGCGAGGTTGGGCAAGCATGCCTTGGGAAACAGGCTACATTTTGAGGGTTTGAGTCTTCCAACATTTACTTGACCTGCTACTTTTATTTATTTAAAAAATAGATTTATTTATAGAGAGAGGGAAGGAATGGAGAAATAGAAAAATCAGTGTGTGGTTTCCTCTCGCAGGCCCCCAACTGGGGACCTGGCCTGCACCCCAGTTATGTGCCCTGATTGGGAATTGAACTGGCAACCCTATGGTTCACAGGCCAGTGCTCAATTCATTGAGCCAGACCAGCCAGGGCTTGATGTGCTACTTTAGTATTTTTGTTTATGTCTCATTACATTATGAACCTTTTCAGGAAGGCAGTCATAGCTTGGTGAATATACCTGCTGTGCTTTTGGATCCACAAGTCTTAATATTGTAAAAAGTCTCTCATATACCTTTTTTTTTTTTTTTTAGGTAAAGAATTCTCTGGGAATCCTATTAAGGTTTCATTTGCTACTCGGCGAGCAGATTTCAATCGGGGTGGTGGCAATGGTCGTGGAGGCCGAGGGCGAGGAGGTAAGGTGTTATTTCATGATGCCTTGTGTAAGGAGGTGATGTTAAGAGAGAGGGGAGAATTGTTGAGGGCTTGCATAGAAAAGAGTTAAATTATCCAAACTTGGAAGGAAATCAGACCCAAACTTGTACCTACACTAGGACCCATGGGTCGTGGAGGCTATGGAGGTGGTGGCAGTGGTGGTGGTGGCCGGGGAGGATTCCCCAGTGGAGGTGGTGGCGGTGGAGGACAGCAGCGAGCTGGGGACTGGAAGTGTCCTAATCCGTAAGTAAAATTTTTTTCTCAGTCTTTTTACTATGTGTGTCCTTTGATGTTTTGGTAGAGTTGTATGTTGGCCATACTGATGACATAGGTATGGCCGAGAGCTTACCTCTTAGGTGAGGTCCTTATAGTGGGAAAGGTATTGGACTGGGTTCACTAATTTGCAGTTTTTGTTCCTGGCTGTGCTCCTGAGAAGCCTGCCTTTGGCCTTTCTGAGGGTTAAGGCCTCAGTTTTCTCATTATATCTGTAAGGTTATTGGAGTCTCTTCCTAATTCTAGGTCTTGGCCTACCCCCCACTCCTACAAATTAATTGTTTTACTTTTCCTCAGTACATGTGAGAACATGAACTTTTCTTGGAGGAATGAATGCAACCAGTGTAAGGCCCCTAAACCAGATGGCCCAGGAGGGGGACCAGGAGGCTCTCATATGGGTAAGGAATAGTCAGAGCTGATAAATGAGAATTTGGGATTAAAATGCCCTTAATTTTAAGCAGAGAGGTTAGGGGGAGGAAAAGAGGGTTTTGGGGGACATGATATATTACATTTCTTTTGTCCTAGGGGGTAGCTATGGAGATGATCGTCGCGGCGGCAGAGGAGGCTATGATCGGGGTGGCTACCGAGGCCGAGGCGGGGACCGTGGGGGCTTCCGAGGGGGCCGGGGTGGTGGGGACAGAGGTGGCTTTGGCCCTGGAAAGATGGACTCCAGGTAAGAGTAAACTGTAAAAAGAGTAATTAAACAGAGATTGTGGGATAGCAAGGTTTTGTTGAAAAAGTAGTTATATTTTGAGGGCTAGATTGTTAAACTGAGATTGTAATCATGGTGGGGAGGAAAATTATCTTGAGAAACCAATCTGTAGACTCAATACTTTAGAGAAATGAGGTGTTCCTTGGTCTAGGATTTTGGCCGGGTGGGGGTGGGGCGGTGGAGAGGGTGGTAGCTCAGAGACCTTAATGGATTACTCTCTTTCTTGCAGGGGTGACCACAGACAGGATCGCAGGGAGAGGCCATATTAGCCTACCTCCTGAAGTTCTGAAACAGCTTTTCTTCTATACCCAGTGTTACCTTCGTTATTTTGTAATCTTCCAACTCCTGATCACCCAAGGGTTTTTTGTGTCGGACTATGTAATTGTTACCATATCACTGGTTCCCATTAAAAACCATCATTTTAGTTAAATTTTCTTCCTTTACCCCCTCTTCAGAGGAAGGATGTCTGGGACAGGAATGTGGGGGTGTTTTTCTTTTTCAGGTCATCTGCTTAGCAGGAACTGGAATAAAATGTTTGGTATTTGGTCCAGGGAGAAACGGTCATGAGGTCTCTTTGAAAGTAGAGATTAAACTTTCTCATCATAAAGATGGGTGTATGAATGGGATAAATGAACACATTAGTATTGCCCCAAGTATGTCCAACTCTGGACGTGCTTTACCATGTTTATTTTTATGCTGATCTTAGTTTACTATTCACAGCAGCCTTTCTCTAGACTATTGCCTCTTGAATTTTCCAAGGGTTCAAATCAGGTTTGCCTTTGGGGGGCAGTATTCAAGTTTGACAATGATGGGGAAGCAGATTGGGTTAACATGAAGAACAAAGCAACTGCTCATTGCAGAGGTTCTGTGGCCTCACTTTACAGGCAGAAAATGTGGTTGGGTTATGTGGCCTGAAATCAAAATTGTAGGGGCAGGATTGAGTTTTAGTGTTTGACTTCATTTGCATTCAGAAATCTTTGTTCTGAAGGGAGTAAAACCATATCCCAAAGGTTGGTTGTTTTAGGGCTTCTATACTTGAGGATGCCAAGTTTGAGGGAAGAGGGTTGGAAATGAGATGTTAAGAAGGGTGTAGTTGAGAAAGGAAGGTTAAAGGCATCAGTATAATTCAAGGTGAGTGATCTTAACACCTCCAATTTTCTTGAAGGTGGGGCCTGAGTGGTTCATTGATGTAGGGAGGCAGTGGGACTACCTGGGACATCCTCCCTGTATACAAAGGGCTGAGGTAATTTCTGTTTAGAGATTTTAGGCTTGTTTGAGCTTTAATGATTGGGAGTGGAAAGCCCTTTCAAGGTGGTGGTGGTGGTATAAATGGGGAAGGGGTGGAGCCACTGAGTTTTGGAACCTTAAAACAGTACCCCTCAAACTTCCAATGCCTTTCCTGACGGAGACTTCATTTCCCTCCTAATTCTCAAATTAAATTCAGATAACTTGCTTGTACCTGCTAACTTCATTTTTTAATATTTTATTTTACTTTTAGAGAGGGGAAGGGGAAGACAGAAAGGGAAACATTGATCTGTTTTTGTTATACTACCCCTGTAACTGGGGACCTGGCCAGAAATGGAACAAGCAAACATTTGGATTTGAAGGCCAGTGCTCAATCCATTAGTCACACCAGCCAGGGTGAGCATGGATTTCAGTTACACAGAATTGAATTAGAGCCAACAGCAGATAAGATACAAAGCTTGTAGAGTGACTGGGGAATGTTTCCTGTGTTGAAACTGTCAGGTACGCTGTAGGTGTGTTCTAAAGATTGATTCATCCTGAAATTTCCAATAATTTAAGATGGAAGCTTTGCTGTGATCAAAAGGAGTAGCTGCTGTATCCTCCCTACCAAATGGGGGCGCTCAAAAACCAAGAGTAGGCCAAGTGGCTAACTGCCAGGCCGTTCTTTGAATTGGCTCACTGAATTTTGTACATGTGAAGAAGCACTTGGATTCAGAGCCAAGATTATAGTACTACTATTCTTGGTGGCCAGGCTGCCTCTGCTGTTTGATCTCAAATGTTTGAATGGCCTGATCCGTGTCTCTTGAGAAGTATGCGCTTCACCTAGTATGGTTCTGGTGTTAGGGTTACGTTGTGGTTCCTTGTTTTTACCTGCTGTGGGTGAATGAGGTCGAAGATTCTGAGTCCTGAGTACTGACTGGATCTGTTGGTGTTAAAAGTTCTTATCTGAGCCCTGGCTGGTGGCACAGTGGATAAGGTGTCGGCTTGCGAATTCAAAGGTCGCTGGTTCGATATCCAACCAGGGCACATAACCAGGTTGCAAGCCCAGTCTCCAGCCAGGTCTATAGTTGAAGGCAGGTGAAAGGCAGCCATGTATTGATGTGTCTCTCCCTCTCTGCCTCTCCCTATCCCTCTCTGAAAATAACAAAATCTTCAGAAAAAAAGTTTTTACATCCTTTAAAGGGCAAATTAGTGAGTAGACATGTCTGATCAGTGGCTAGGTCTGTTTGAGGGCCTTTCTAGGAGAAAGGATGGCAAATAGAGGGAATGCTCATGCTGAGAAGCTGGTTCTGTTGCCAACTCGTTGAAAAAATTTTGAAGTGCACTGAGTACCTGGTGATTTTGAATTAGGATTGGGACAGGCTAAGTAGGAAGTGAGGGTAAGTTGTGAGTGGAGATGTTCTACAGGTCTGCTTGCCACCGCCTTTGATATATAACTCTCCGTCTGTATGTAACTTAGTCTTCATCCAAAGTTATGTTTATTTTAGAGGAGTGGGTAGAGAGAAACATCAATTGGTTGCCTCCCGTGCTTGCTCTGATCTTATGTGGGAACCTATAGCCTAGGTGTGTTCCCTGAGTGAACCCACAACTTAGTGGTACATGAGATGGTTTTCCAACCCACTGAGCCACCTGGGCAGGGCCAGTTCTCAGTTTTAGCCTTTTCCCCCTTTTCATGATGGTCCTGGCTGGGTTTTGCTAACTTGGATATAGAGCTGAGGTTAAGTCATTGATAGGTAGATGAACTGGGATTTAAGGTCTGGTTTCTAGTCTCTATGAGACTCAACACATCTTCATCTAGGGATGTTTCTTCCCACTAAGATTGTCTCTTAGTGATCCATGGGCTTTGTAGCCAGAATGGCTGAACTCATGTGAGAGAGTAAACTCAAGGGAGTTATACTTGCAGTCATTCCGTTCCAGTCTTTCCAGAACTCAAGATTTCCTTTCCTACTTTTGGACCTTCAGTACTTTGAAAGCCTCTTTAATTTTTGACTTTGTTTTGAAGTAATTTTAGCTTAGAAGAAATTTTTCACAAAAAATTACCTTGTTCTTGGTTCTGGCATACAAGAACTGAGAAAGTGTCAAGTATCAAGCAGAGTTGAGTTTAGGGCTTAATAAAAATTGTCACTGTCAATTCTGTGGTGTTAACAGAAGAGCTTTGGAGTCTGTTGAAACTAAAATTCATGTCGTTGAGGCAGAAACAGGCAGGAAAAGTACCTCATGAGCCTGAGTTTGGTTCTGGAAATAGTGCTGTTTGCTGATGGGTAGTGTTCTCGCCTCTTTGGATTGTGTTGTGGCTTTAGCCCTAAATACTGGGGCTGTAGTGCTGGAGAGAAGGGATCTCTTAATAGGAAGAACTAATGAGAGCTACCAGTATAGGGACTGGAGACAGGGAAGGAATTTAGGACTATTGGATTGAAGATTGGGATTCCTTGTGGTGGGGAACCAAACCTAGGTGGCTTTAAATAGAGAATTCCAAGGGGTTGGATAAGAGTGGTGGATGTGGGAAAAGAAACCCTTGAAGGGAGCAGGAGTCCAGGTTTTCCACATAAGACCTTTCAAGTGCCTCAGGGTGGCAGTGTTGCTTATTGCCTGGATTCCATATAGCTGTTTAGTGCTTTGCATTGCATCCTCTTTATGGTGGGACCTCCTTGTTAGATACAAGCTTTTCTGATTTTGCTCTTCTAGATTTTAATGGGAATTGGGTCATGCTGTGTACTGCCTCCCTGAGAAAAGACAAATCCCTATGTAGGGAGGGCCTCCCTAAACCTGTCTTCGGTCTGAGATGGCAGGGCCAAATCCTCTAGCAGGGTGTCCTTAAATGGAATGTACATGAATCGGATGATTTTGTTAGTATGTGGATTTGTATGCAGTATGTAGTTCCAGGTGGGGCGCAAGCTCTTTATTTCAATAGCACATTTAGAGCCATGCTCAGTTTTGCAGGTACTCATTCTGTTGATTTCTATGGAAGGAGACCTTGACTGTACAAAGCTTATTTTTATTGAATTATTTTATTTTTTAAAAAGATTTTATTTTCAGAGAGAGGCAGAGAGGGACAGAAACATCAATGTATGGTTACCTTTCACTTGCCCCCAGCTACAGAGCTGACTGGAGACCTGGCTTGCAAACTGGTTGTGTTGCCCTGGCTGGGGAATCGAACCTTCAGGTTCATAGGCTAGCACCTTATCCACTGTGCCACCAGCGAGGGTTCAAAGCGTATTTTAAATGAACAGTGCTAGTTAGAAGTTAAGAAGGTCATTCAAGGAGAGATTGGCCCTGCATATGGGCTTTTTTCCCCCTTAATAAGCATAGGCAGTTTGTCCTCATTTTTCAGTCATATGCCTAGAATAGGGAGTTAGAAAAAAAAAATTTCAGAGATAATTGCTAACAATGTGTACTTGCTGTGGGCCAGTTGCTGTTAGGTGAAGACCTAAACTATTCTCCCTACTTTAAAGATGGGAATGCTGAGGCAGGTAGTGGCCTTGAGTCTCACAGCTAGTGAGGTGGAGCAGAGATTTGAATCTGTATCCTTTGGATGTGGAATTTGTGTGCTTCAGCACTGTGTTGTTTTAAGACTTATGGTAGAACTCTTCTGCTGTGCCCCTTTAACCTTGAAAGAAAAAGGGGAGAAAGGATGCCCCCAAGAAAAAATTTGAACCTAGTGGAGCTGTTTTTTTTTTTTTTTTTTAATGTTATTTTTTCTTTTGTAGTGGAGCTGTTTCTCAATCATTTTTTGTCTCAGGCCTGCACTGTTTATTTTTATTTTTTATTTATTTTTTTAAGGTTATCTGTTATGCAAGGAAGTCTCAAGAGAACACTAGGTTTCTGTGAAGTTTTAAAAAATTGTTTTAGAGGTACATAGTAACTGCCATTATTTTTTCTAAACATACAAGGCTCTTGTTACAGAGGTTGGAAAGCTTTCTTATGGGCCTCAGTCTCAATAATGAGTCCAATATGGAAATACACCACGACAGTGTGGTTTGCTTTACTATAGGGACAGTAGGGAAGTGCGCTGGAGCAGAAGAAGGCACTCTGTACTTGTGGGCACGCTGGGACGGGTAGATTTCAAGGTGTTCAGAAATAAGAACCAGCATGTGTTAGGGCACAGGGTGTGAGCAAATAGGGTTGTCCGGATCATGGGGTATGTGGAGAGGAAGAAGTTCTATGGGGTCCTTAAAGGCCAGGCTGGAAGGAATGGTTAGGTACTCTAATGTTAGAAGTATTTCCATGGTCAGCTAATCCCGTGGGTCCTGGAAAGGGATAGGTTAAGGGAGAGGGCCATCTGTCTCTCTCCAGAAAACAGCACTTAAGGAGCCTTTCAGAGCCTGTTCTGGAACCAGGTCCTAGGACAACCACCTACATACACTCTCCAAAATTTCTTCTCACATGGGACAGGATAACCAGTGTGCACCAGGGACCCAGGTTTGAGGGTTTCTAATTATCTCTGAGATGTTTTTTTCTAACTCCCTATTCTAGGCATCATGACTGAAAAACGAGGACAAACTGCCTATGCTTATTAAGGGGGAAAAAATGCCTAGATTAAGACAGGCATAAACAGGGTAGTTGCAAGACTGGGCTTTATGGAGCATGGTGGGATTTTTTGTTTTCTGGTTAGGCTGTTAATTTTGCAATATCAAGGTACAGGTTTGGGAAAAGGAAGACAATTTCACTTAGAAACGATAAGGTCCTTGCAGGACATGATTGAAAATGTAGGTTGAACAAGGCTAAGAAAACTTGGTAGAAGAGGGCCTGAGGATGGATCAGCATTTTATAGGGTGGCTGGCTAAAGAGACTAGGGTACAGGGTCCTGAGGAATTAGGGCTGATTCCCACTTTTTGAGGAGCTCCGATTTTCCCGAGTCCTTAGTAGTAGTAGGAACTATGCTATGTGTCTGTATCCTTGTCAGTGGCCACATTTTAGCTTCTTGATACCTTATAGCTAGCCACTTGCTTTCTCTTGTTGCTTTTGTGATCCAGTAGATCAGAATAGGGAAATACTGTGCAAGTGAAATCCTACACAGACTCCTGAAGGAGTGTGTGGGGAACGAACACTTCATTTGTTGTGTCATCTAGGTGAGGGTATTCAAAGGGAAACCTTGTGGCTTTCTTCATTGTGAGCTCATGCATCATTTTCAGTAGTACAGGACTGATCATCTTGTATCCTCAAACCTGGGTCCCTGGTGCACACTGGTTATCCTGTCCCATGTGAGAAGGAATTTTGATGGAGAGTGTATGTAGGTGGTTGTCCTAGGACCTGGTTTCAGGACAGGCTCTGAAAGGCTCCTTAAGTGCTGTTTTCTGGAGAGAGACAGATGGCCCTTCAACAACATGGGTTTGAACTGCTCAGTCCAGTTACATGTGGGTTGTTTTTTTTTTTTTCAATTGACCACAGTTCAAACACAAGTAGCAGGGCCAACTCCAAGATTAAGAATGCCTGTATGTGGAGGGCTGATCTTTTTTCTTCTTACTGAATGTATTGATTGACATTGGTTAGTAAAAATATGTTTCATGTGTATACATCTATTAATACATCTGTATGTTGTGTGCTTACCACCTCAAGTCAGATCTCATTTGTCCCCTCATACCCTTTTACCCTCTGCTCCGGTTATCCCTCTACTGTTTTCTGTGTCTTAAAGAATTTTTTTTCTTAATCCCTTTACAATTTTCACCCTGCCCTGGAAACCTCCCCTCCCCTATAAAAACTGTCAAGTCTTTTCTATTTGAGTCTTTCCTAGTTCATTTTGTGAGGGCCGATTAGTCCTATACTTTCACTTTAGACTTTGCGGGAAGTCAGCACACCTAACTAGATTTCCTTTAATTTCATCATGAGAAGAAGTAGCTACTTGAATTCCATAAGTTACACTTTTGTGGTTGGCAAGTTTTCTGGGCATAATGTAACCTTCATCCAGGTGTGGGAGGGATTTAGCCTGGTGGTAGTTTCAGAAAGAATTTCAGATTTCTATTTGGCTTGTGGTCTTCTGTGTTAGATGATCCTGTCTCTCCCCCTGAAAATTGTTGTAATTGTACCCTTTTTCCCCATGGAAAAAAACAAAAGAAACTGCAGGCTAGCAAGAATGTCTTAAATGTCTTCTGACAAATCTGGCTCCCTACAGTTTCAGACCCTTTGTACATACCTCTATTTAACTTTTAGGCTCCAAGGTGACTATAGTCTCTAGGTCACAACCTCTAGGATAGCACTGGAGGAGTCATTAACTGGTGACTGTAGGAATGTTCACCATGGTGTGGCTGGTGAGGCAGGAAGGATGAAGTGTTTGGGAGCCTGCTCTCCAGGGGAGGTGGTGGGGTAGAACTTTACCTGCGCCTCTGTGGTGCTTTGATAGGTAGTTTAGCTCTGCTTGTTCTTCCAGGGTGGAAGTTGGGGGGGGGGGGGGGGGGGGAGCCACACATACACACACTGGTTTTAAATATACTGTGTATTTTTAAAAATCAGTTTATTTGGCATACCAACCCCCCTGTTGGTTCCAGCTGCTGCCTCAGCTCTTTTTTTCCAGGTCGACCACCAAGTAGGGTTGGGTGTCCCTCAGGGCCTGAAGGAGCAGATCTTTGCAGGTCTGGTCCCAGGCTGGCGCGAAGCTATAGAGCTTCCGCATCTTCAGTGGATTGGTGGCCTCTGCCCGAATGGCCTGGTATTGACCCTCTGCCAGGACCTTCCCATACAGAGCATCCAGCACCCCGTCCACATCTGTGACCCGTGCAATGAGGGCTGCCCGGTGCTGGTCCACAAAGTGCAGTCCTGGGGGTGGGAGGGAACAGAGCAGATGAGCTGGCACCCATGGTGGTGAGTGCTGGAGCCTGTTCCAGCTGAACACTGCTTTCTTCAGAAATTGCTCTGAATGCACCCCTAAGAGGGTGGGGCTCAAGGCAGGCACCCCAACCAGGGCACCAAATACAGTAGGATGAGTATAACTTGGACTCCCTTTTACTCCTGACTGGGCTGGGCCCAAGGAGGTGCGGGTAGGTGGATGGGAAGGGTTGGCTCAGCCTTGTTCTCCTAGTCCTCCTGGCAGGGGACAGACAGGATGTGCAGGGGTGTGGTGTGTGGTTGCTGGTAAGGCGCCTAGATGGGTGAGTTTGGGATGAAGGCCTCACCTGAGGAAGCTGCCATCTGGGTAGGGGCCTTGGTCTCTGCTGGCACAGCTGTGGCTCCTGTAAGAAAATGTTTTTTGTCTCCCCTTTATATTTTCTCCAGGCTCTGTGGGAGGGGAGGGGGTCTGGGGGAGTCCCTGGGAGGGAGCGGTCCCCAGACCCTTTTTGGTCAGGAAGCCAGTCAAGACCAAGTGCGGGGGTAGGGGTGGCGGCTCCCATCCCAGCAGGACTCTTGATAGAGGGAAGGAGGAACAGAAAGTGAAAGAACTCAAGGGGCAAATGTTCAAATTGGGTGTAAGAGAGGGGATCCTGGGGGACGTTGCAGATTCTGGAGGGAGTGGAGGGGTTTCTACCTGTGCCTGTCATCTTCTGCAGCTGCTTTGCGGTCTCCAGCATGCCCATGTCCTGCAGCACGAGGGCAGTGAGCTCCGCGCTGTAAGCCTCCAGATAGTAGCTGACGAGCTTGTCGGTGAGATCCACCGCGTCCATGGAGTGCAGTGGTCCCCGCGGGATGCGCCCGTAGCCATCGCGCAGGGGCACTGAAAGCAGCTTCAGCTTGAACTTCTTGAACTCATCGGCGCTCAGGTTCTCCAGGGCCTCCAGGATGGCGTCGCGTGTGCACCCCATGGTTCTGGGGTCCCCTGCTGCCTCACCTCCTGCTCACCCTGAGTGTCCCGCCAACCAGGAAGTCTGCTCTTGGGCGGGACTTGCATCTCTCCGCCTTCTCCCAGCACCCGCCTCTGCCCCAGCCAGTTGCCCTGGAGTGTGGGTTTGGTCTTTCCAAACTATCCAGTTGGTGCTCAGTCCCGCTGCTAGCCACGCTGACCCAACCCTGACCTCTGGGCTCAGTTCCTTGGTCATGTGAAAGCTCCAGGAGCCCATCCTCTGGCTGGTCCACAAGGTGGGACCAGGCAGAGGAGGGGCTCATGGATGGTGCCCATGACTCCAGGCTTGCACTAGCTGGCACAGACCAGGAACCCTATTTACTGCAGTATCAAGGCTCAGAATCTTGGAATTCCAGAGCCCTGAAATCTCCAACTTTTCCTGAATTTTAGCATCCTCTTGCACATGTCACAGGATCTTGGGCTCAGAATCTTAACAACCAGAATGTTGTAGTTCCCTCAATTCCACATTTTGGGGAGAAATTAGGTTTAAAAAAATGGGTGATGAATAGCTGTGTGTGATTTATACCTCAGCCTCAGTTTCCTTATCTGAAAAAATGGGGATAATACTTGCTCATCCACTTAGTAAATATTCCAGCATATCATGGGGCTACCTGGTGGTTCCTTAATCCTTACCAAAAGCTTCCTGGGAGAGCCAGGATTTGGTCACAGGAGCTGAATATCTTGGCAAGTGATGATAAGAGACACTTGTAATGGTTGAAAAAATTCTCTACAGGAGGGAAAGTCATGGGTAGAGAGTCACTCTAATCACATTGGCCTCTCAGTTCCCCAGATGGGCCAGGCTCCTTTGCTTCTTGAATCCTTTGCACATGCTGTTCCCTTAACCTGGAAATCTGTTCCCTCACTCTTTGCCTGACAACCACTTGAGAATTTAGGTCTCAATTCAAACGTCACTTCCTTAGGGAGACCATGTTTAGATTCCCTCTCAGAGTAGTTCCTAACACCTGCTACTCAGTTGTAGCTCTCACAGCAATTGTGACTAAATTGTTACTAGTTCAGTGTATCTTCTTTAACACTAGCCTTCTCTGACAGCTTGTAAATCATGCCTGTCCACATAATTGTGATAGTTGACAGCATCCAGAATAGTGCTTGGCCTATAGTAAGTGCTCAGTAAATCTTTGTGGAGTTAATAATGAGTGAATGGGCCTTGTGGCTCAAGGAAGGATACCAGTAACTGGAAAGTATCATACATAGTAACCCTTATAGGGAGGCAACTTCCAGGAGCTGAGGATTGGACTTGAAGCTGTACAGTCCCAGGTTTGAACCCTGGCTCTCCTTCCTAGTGAGTATTGGGAATCCTTCATTTTCCCCCTCATCTGGGGTTTAACAATCACCATTCCTTCCAGTGATGTGATCCTGACATTATACATTGATTTATTGACTTGGCATCCAGCTCTGCACCAGAATGTGAGTTTCACTAGTGCAGGGACATTGTCTTGTTCTTTGCTGAGTCCCCAGCAGGAAGAAAGTGCATGGTGCACAGTGAAGATTTGCTCAATGAAGGAGTGAACGAGACTGTGTTGCCTGCAGCATGTTGTCTTTGAGAGCTTCCAGGAAGGTAGCAGGGCCCGGCTCCCACTCCTGTATGTGTTGCCCCACATGGGCTGGCTTGTACTATGTGCCAACATCATTATCATGGAAGGCACTTATAGTCCAGCAGCCAGTGTTCCCTGGCTCACGGCTGTCAATTATTGTGCCTCTTCACTAGTCTTCATCCTTTCAGAATCTCCAACTCCTGTGCACTGTGGCCAGAAGGCTACATCTTCCCAGCCCACACATCGATCCTGTCCCTCCCCTGCTCAGAAACCTGCTATGACTCTCAGTGCCTCAGAATCAAGTCCCAGCACCTTGGTTTGGCTTTCAGGCCTCTGCCAACCTCCTCGGCAGCACCTTCTACCATGGTGACCTCTGGATCTCTGCACATGTGGTATCTGCTTTCTGCTTGGCTTTGGTTTCTTCCTGGTCTGCTTTTTGGGCTTCCTGGGCTCTAGCATTCATCAAGAAGTGCTTTTTCTAAGAAACAATAAACATCGAAGCCCCTCTTTAGGCTGTGGTCCTTCATATGCATTACTTCTAAGCCTTACAACAATCCCTTTGGAATACAGAATAGTAGCCCCATTTTACACATGAGAAGACTGAGTGAGGTTCAGGTTAAAGGACCTGCCCAAGGTGATGTAGCTGAGGGGATCATAGCGCTTGTCTGACTGCTGAGTCTCTCTACTCTCCTGTGTTTCCTTTTCTGTCCTCTCTGTGCATAATGAATTATTGCTTGTCCATGTCCACAGGATGCCGCTACTCTGCCTTTATTGCAGTGTTATCACAGTGTGCCTGCTTCCTCTACTTTCCTCACCAGACTGAGTTCCTTGAGGCCCCTTTCTGGACCATAGCTCCTGGCACCAACTCAGCCTTGATAAGCCTTTGTGTAATGGCAAGAGGATCCTAGAATCAAGAATCTTAGAAACCTGCTCCTTTTACATTAGAAGCTTTGTGTGTTTGAGCCATGGAATTTACAAAAATGATTGCTCCATCAGAACAGAGCAGAGATCCCGTGGGCCACATGGCCATTGACTGTATCACTTGATTGCTTGTTTGAGTGGGGTGGCCTTGGTTTTCAGTAAAGCCAATGTAGCACATTTCAACTGAACCTTTGCAGCTGCAGGAAATTGCACCTGGGAGAGTGTGTGTCATGACTAGGAGGAGAAGGTGGCTTCTCAAATCTGGTGTCCTGGGGACATGTCACAGTGGTATGACACTGTGTCTCTTCCCTTAGTCCTGCATATGACCACCCAGCACCCTTCCTTTCTGGCTGAGCTTGCACCTGGCATCCAATCCCAGTCACATCCATGCTGCATATTCAGGTTGAGACATGGTAGACATAGTTTTCACCTCATATCACCTCAGAGCAAGTGCTAGTACTTTGGTGTGATGTCACAGGGGAGCAAGGGACACACAGCCTTTCCTCTTTTAGGACTGGTAGCCTTGCTCCAGCTGTGGCTCCAGGCTAGAACTCGGTGGGAACAAGTTAACACCTTTTGATAGGTATCTGTGCTCTGCGAACATTGTAAACTGAACTCAGAAGGACACAAGGCTTCTGAAGACTATTTTATTCTAGAATATTGCTTCTGAAGACTATTTTATTCTAGAATAAATAATATTCTAGAATAAAATAGTCTTCAGAAGCCTTGTGTCCTTCTGATAAGTGCTGGTGGAAGATGAATCACAGTAACAACAGCTTTCATTTTTTGAATTTACTATGCTCCAGGTACTGTGCTCAGCACTTAACATTCATAATCTCATTTAATTCTCCCAATAACCCTATGAGGTATGTGTGTTTATCCCACTTTATAGAGGAGAAAACAGAGGTTTTCACAAATTACTCTGAAAGCCCATACTGGTAATAACTAAGATTGAACTCATGTCCATCTAACTCCTAGGCCTAAAACCCAACCAACATCTTAAAAGTCCCAAAATTTGTCCTCAAAAGTTGACAAATCGCTTGGAGGAATTATGTCTATGGAAAATTATGGCTTCTCCAGACTGTTCACAAACACGCTTAGGAGGGCAGATAATTGCAATAATTGTAATAACTTCCTTCTTTTCACAGAATGTTCTAGAATGTATAAAGCACATTCAGAAGATTGTGGGATTGTGGGAAAAGCAAGGAGACAAGGGGTGCCAGACCCATTCAGATTTGACTCCTAGACCCTCTACTTCTTAGCTGTGTGACTTGGTCCCTCTTGGGGTCTGCATCCTGTGTCATCAATGTGCCCATGTCACTGAAAAGGGCAGTAGGTAGCCAGGGTTATCCAGGGAGCTAGAGGTAGAGCCTGTTCATTCCTGGAGACAGCCAGGGTGTTTCCTCCTGGCTTCTCCCTTGGCCCCTTTTCTGGGGGAAGTCTCAGAGCTCTGAACTTTGACCCCTGGTGAGAAAGAACTTCCAATCTTAACTCAGGCCCACCCTTGCCCCCTGGACTAGAGCCAGAGCAGTTGGTGGTAAAATGCTTGCTGGGTGTGACCCGCCTCTCAACAAAAGTAACCCTTTAATTTCTGAAGCCAGATTGCTCCTTCTGGGGCTGGAAGGACCATAGACTGTGGGGACATTGGGCAAGTCCTTTCATTTCTTTGTGTCTCACAGCTTACTTGTAAGATAGGAAGAATGAGGTTACAAATGAAGATATGGGTTAAGAATTGTGAAGTGGCCCTGGCTGGTGGCACAGTGGATAAAGAGCCGGCCTGTGAACCCAAAGGTTGCTGGTTCGATTCCCCAGCCAGGGCACATAACCAGGTTGTGCAAGGTCTCCAGTCAGGTCTGTAGCTGGAGGCAGGTGAAAGACAACCATACATTGATGTCTCTTTCTCTCTGCCTCTCTCCCTTCCTTTCTGTCTGGAAATAATAAATAAAATCTTTAAAAAAAAAAAATTGTGAAGTGCTTGGAACAGATCTGATGACACATAGTCAGTGCTTTTGTCATGATTAAAGTTTCTGATTTTCAGTTTCCAAATCTGTGAAGTGGGGATGATATTGTTGACCTTACAGGGTTGTAGAGAGGGTTCACTGGAACCATTAGTAATAATTATTGCAATAACATCAATAGACAACATTTAGTGAACATCTTCTATGGGCCTGACATTGTTCTAAGAGCTTTACACAAATTAGCTTGTTTAATCTTCATATCAACCCAATACTCTGTCACTAATCCTTGGACAATCCTCATTCTATATATGAGAAAATCATGTTAAATAACTTGCCCAAGGTCACAAAGAAGGAAAGAGCAGAGTCAAGATTTAAGCTAGTAGTGTCAGTCACTGCTTCCTAATCCCTTTGGTGCCAGCACACCATCCTGGTGTTTATTTATATTGTCTGGGTTCATCCTCATGACAACCCTGCAGTGATGGCATTCTTATCCTCCTTGTCTTTGTATTGTAGCTGAAGCTACAGAAGCCCAGAGAGGTAGGTGATTCTCCTGAGCTCGTGATGTCAGCATTCAGGACCTGCTTCACCAAAGGTCCTGACTGGAAATTTCAGGCTTGTTTTGCCTTTATTCTATGCAAACATTTATCATTCCAGCTCTTGGGAAGTTCTCCCTTAGGACAAGCTACAACCTGCCCCCTCTGAGCATTGTGGACTCCAGGGACCTCACAGAGCTCTGTCTTACAGTCAGCAACACTTGTCCTCACTTGCTTCTTGCTTAGATGTGATTTTTGGCTACTGGTCCTTTAACCTCTTGTAGACAATCAATGTCTCTTCCATGGGTCAGAGTCACACCTGCTCTATCTGTAGAGAAGGAATGAGTTGACTGTTACTTCCCTGTCCTGGTTCCCATTCCTATTGACCAAACCTCCAGCTCCAGCCTGGCAGTAAAGGAAACTCCAGTGATGGAAACTTGGGATGTAGACTCTTCTGAGACAAAGTGAAGTGGCTTGTGGATTCAGATACTAGCTCCATCCTGTTTGCCAACCTCAGTCCAAGTGGGAGCTATCAAAATAGCAGAGAGAAAGTCAGAGGCGTAGAGACAGAGTGGAGAAATCAAACTTCCCTGGATTTCTCAGGGTTCTAGTAAAAAGCCTCAACTTCCTGGGACTGCTTATTTATCATGAGAATAAAATTTGGAATCATTTGTATAATTAGTTAGTCTGATTGAAAAAAAACAAAACAAAAAACCTTCTCTTATCTCTTTATGAGAGGCCCAAATGATTAGAGCCTGAACAAGGTTCCTGGTATAAGCCCTGAAGACGCAAGGGAGCCGGCCAGCATGCAACATGCAAGGGCTTCAAGCACTCAAGAAATGAGCCCCACAGCTTGGAGACAAGTTCAGAACTTGGAGACCTGTCATAAAAGCTAAGATAGTGAGAAGCTAGTCAACTCCTGGAGAGATGTCTATGCCTGCCAAAGGGTTGAAGTAAGAAGACCTGTAGGCAGAGGAGGAAAACATCGGTTTCCTTCTCCTTTAAAAGCAGAAAAAATAATTCTTGTTGCTCACCGATGGGATGTCTGGTTACTCTTATAGGATAATGGACCAGGCTCTCATTGCATCATCATAGAGCACAGGGGGCCCCAGACATTTACTATTGACTATAAGGGATATACTGAGAAGCCCATCTCTGATTCAGAACACCTTGTGTGCACATTTGGGATAAAACTCATAAACATGAATACTAAAGACCGAAGAGAGAGGCAAAGAGAGAATCCAAAGGGGGAAACTAAGAGACTGAAACAGAAACAGAATCTCTTCGAGACAGAGAGTGGTTGAGGGAGAAAGCAAATCCAGGTAAAGGCTGAGAGAAAGTGCAACTGGGAGGCCAAAATGAAGGACCCTATGAGTTTGTGTGTTTATTCCTCAGTTGGTTATTTACTGAGCACCTGCTGTGTGTCACACACTTTATTTTAAGTTGGAGACAAGCAGAGACCAGATTTATATTCTGGTAGGAGGAGAAAGACAAAAACCCAATGAGTCAAATATATTGCATGTCAGATGGTGATAAATGTTATGAAGAAAAGTAAAATAGGAAAAGGAGATGTGAGATTTAAAATCAGGGCCCTGGCTGGTGGCACAGTGGATAAAGCTCTGGCCTGTGAACCCAAAAGTCTCTGGTTCGATTGCCAGCCAGGGCACATAACCAGGTTGCAAGCCAGGTCTCCAGCCAGGGCTGTAGCTTGAGGCAGGTGAAAGGCAACCATACTTTAATGTCTCTCTCCCTCTCTGCTTCTCTTTCTTCCCCTCTTTCTAAAAATAATAAATAAAATCTTTAAAAATAATAATCAAATCAAATCAAATCAGGGAGTTAGAGGCCCAGACTGGTTGATTGAGCATCTTCCCACAAGGTGAAAGGTTGGGGTTCAATCCCTGTCAGGACCAAGGTTCTTTTGGTCCTTGGTCAGGGCACATGGGATAAACAACTGATTGATGTCTCTCTCTCACATCGATGTTCCTCTCCCTCTCTTCCTCACTCTCTTCCCCTCTCTCTAAAAATAAATAAAATCACTTAAGATAAATAAATAAAATCAGGGAGCTAGGAAAAGCCTCACTGAAAAGGTGATGGTGGGAAATACTTGAATGAGGACAAGGAGGGAACTGTGCAATACTTGGGTTTGAAAGCGTTTTCCAGACAGAAGAGGTGGCAAGTACAAAGGCCAAGGCTGGAGTGAGCATTGCGGGTGGGGTGAGAGATAAATGGAGTCAAATTGGGTTGAGCCTTGTAGGCCAGTGTGAAGACTTGGGGTTTTATTCTGAATGAAATTTAAACTGAGATTTCAAGGATAGACATGCAGGAAGGCCTCAGGCTCCCAGAGCAGAATCCACTTCTGGGCTGCAGGTTCTGGATTCAGTTCATTCATTTAGTTAACTGTCCCTCTATTAGTTATTTTCCACACATTAAGGAAGGCCCGCTCTGCCCCCGAGATTGTGCTGGGCACTGGAGAGACACACAAAGGCTCTCCCCTTAGCTCTGGAGGAAGAAAAGCTTTCAGGGTGGGGTGAGGTCCTGTCTTCCTCAGGTGTAGATAAAGCTGTCAGCGTGACCTTGGAGAGTCATAAACTTGGGAAGTAAGTGGGTGACAAGCTGGGGAGGGGCTATACTTGGGGAAGGGGGAAGCAGGAGATTGTGGAAGCGGGGGTGGGGGAGAAAGGGCAGACTCCTACCAATCATGTTTCTCTCTTCCGTGTGGTATGAGAGGCCCTGTCTCCTGACAGCTCTGAGCTCTGGCTTCAGACTGCGCAGGGGTGGGGACAGTTGGATAGGCCAGGACAGGTGGCCTTGACATGTGTTGCTTGTTCCCTGACCACTCAGTCTTCACTTTTAGAACAGTTTCCAGAAGTGAGGGGGGTGGCAGAGTCAGGGCAGCTAAATATAGTCCTGGGGCCAAGGCCCATCTGGAATGATCTGTTTTCTATTCACTGCTGCCTGTCCCCGGTGTTGTCCACTGCTAGCTGCCTCTGAGGGTCCCCTGTCCTTGCCTTCAGCTTGTTGCTTGCCTCTCACCTGTCTTCAGACACCCCTCTGACAGCCCCCACCCCTACCCTGACTGTGGTTAATTTGGCCTGCCTTTGCCTGAGTTTCCCGGGAGTCTCCTTTTGTTCAAGATCTCTAGCCAGACCTGTGAGTCCTGTGGGCCTGGAGATATGGGGGAGGGGAGGACTGGGGATTCTGGGGAGGTGAGAGGAGGTTAGGGCTGGGGGCTTTGTAGAATTTGGGGCTAAGACAGAAGACGGACAGTGGGTAAGCCTGTGTTTGCAACCCGGGTTTGCCTTTAGTAACTGGGATTGAGACAAAGTTTCCGATTGGGGGGGAGGGGAATATTTCTGGGGCTGGGGCTCACGCGGGGGGGGGGGGGGTCGCAGCCCGGTCAGCCCTCCCTGACTGACCTTTCCTTGCCCAGGCTTGCCATGTCGGCTGCGCCCAGCCTCCTGCACCAGGAGCTGTCCTGCCCACTGTGTTTGCAGCTTTTCGATGCGCCCGTGACCGCAGAGTGCGGCCACAGCTTCTGCCGCGCCTGCCTGAGCCGCGCCGCCGGGGAGCCCGCAGCCGACGGCACGGCTCCCTGCCCGTGCTGCCAGGCACCCACGAGGCCGCAGGCGCTCAGCACCAACCTGCAGCTGGCGCGTCTGGTGGAGGGTCTGGCACAGGTGCCGCAAGGCCACTGCGAGGAACACCTAGACCCACTCAGCATCTACTGTGAGCAGGACCGTGTGCTCGTGTGCGGCGTGTGTGCCTCGCTTGGTTCGCACCGAGGTCACCGCCTGCTGCCCGCAGCTGAAGCCCATGCGCGCCTCAAGGTGTTGAACCCTGGCGGCCTCAGTTGGGAGTCGAGGTCTTATGGGACTGTAGGAAGGGGTAGGGTCCATCAGCAGGTTGCTGCATTGACGTGGACTCTGAGCTTCAGGGCCAAGGCCCCTGGAGTTTCCCTGGACGCGGGAGGGGCGAAGTGACTAGGGCATGTGGGGCTGACGAGCTGAGGGCAAGACCTGACCAGAGGGAAGCAGAGAAGAGACGCTCAGGGGAGGGCCTTTGTGGTACCCGTGGGTCCCAAATCTAGATTTTCCAGGCTCCTGGGCAAGCAGTGCTGTTTCAGGTCCAGGCTGCCACCAAGACTCGTCAAGATTGCTTTTCTGGTTGGAGCTGTTAGTCCTGAATGCGTCCAGAGCCCACACATAGTTGTGCACTCTGTGGTTTACAATCCCCACCAGTACCTAGAAAAGCCCCCTAGACACTGGCAAATGGAGACGCAGGGACACACTATCTCATCCATACGTGTGGCAAATCACAGGAGGGTATGCATCTACACTAGGCCCAGAAAGGTATGTCATGAAGCATTTATTGGGCTGCCATAGAATAAATGATAGGGGCAGGGGCAGGAGCAGGCGGGGTCTGAAGGCATTGAGCAGTCCTTGGTCCTCATGAGGTAGAGAAACTGCCATCTTCTCAAGATTGGTGGTCCGGGTAAGCTTCTGCGGGTTATTTTTGCCCACAAACATCATCAGAGTTGCACCGCACTTTATGGCCCCCCAGATTCTTTAAGGCAGTAGACACCCCAATCCTCGGGCTCAAGGTGAAGGCCTTTCAGATTCCTTCAGGGGACGAGCCTCACCTTCCCTCCCAGTCCTGCCCTACACAGTCCAGCCCAGCCCAGGGCTGACTGGTGGTCCCCTAGTCCAGGGCAGGAGCCTCCTCCTCCCAGAAGCCCTCCCAACCCAAGCTCACCTCTGCTGAAAACCGCGTAACTCCCAACCTCCTCTGTCTTTATCTGGGAAGGTAGAACAGAGTCTGTGAAATGGGACAGGGCACCAGGAGTCCAAGGAGCCTCCCGGGGACAGGTGAGGCTGGATACATTTAGCCAGGGTCTGAATCAGCTCAGCCCTAAGCGGCAGGGAGGAGCTGGCCAGAGGTCTGGAGGAAGGGGGCAGGATGGCGGGGGCAGGCCTGGATGCCAGGGTCTTTGGCGAGGAGGAGGGGCTGGGACCAGACTTGACCCTGTGCCAAGACTCAACAGTAGTTGAATGGGATCTTTCAAGCTCGGAAACTCACGAGACCATCTGAAGCCGAGCAGCCTCCTCCTGGATGCCCATTTCGGTCAGCAGGGCTGCAGTGAGCTCGGCGCCGTAATCCTCGCGGTAGAAGGAGACCAGCTTGTCGGTGAGGTCCACCGGGTCCAGCTCCGTGAGCGCCCCCCGCGGGATGTTCCTGAAACCCTCGCGGAGCTGCGCCGCCCCCAGTTTCAGCTTGAACTTCTTGAGCTCGTTAGGGTTCAGGTTCTCCAGCGCCTCCAGGATGGCGTCGCGCTTCTTCCCCATGGCTCAGCTCTGCCTCTTCTGGACCTCCGACAGCAGTGAGCGCAGAGCCCACAGGTCCGCCCAGTCCTGCAGCAGGCGGGGCTGGCGACGCCCTGGAGGACTTCCTGGGGAGGAGATTGTCCCGTAGGCTGGCATTCTGGCACGATCCTCTGTCTCCCACCTGGCGGGCACTCAGCAACAAACAACGCCTAGTGACTCTCCCAGTTTCCCTTAGGGGAGGTGGGAGCGGGCTGCCAATTTGGTGCAACCACTAGCGAGGTGCAGATGACTGAGCCCATTCTGCAGAAGAGCAAACTGAGGTTGGAAGCGATGGAAACATCTAGTTCCAGGGCCATGGACCTCCTAGCAAAAAGTGGCTTTGGCAGGAGACGTTAGGCGCCCCCCCCAACAACGTGCATTTCAGGAGTCACAAATGGGCAGCCCAAGGTGTGCAGGGAGGGTGATTGGCACGTTTTGCTAATGTTCTGCTTTAAGTATGGGGTGGGGCCATACTTGTGTTGGTGGAGGTTGCATTTCTTCTTCACACATCCTACACTCACCCTCTGAAGACTGCATGTGCCATCTTTGTGCCCCTCTGGTGGAGAAGACCCAATCACATTTGTGTTTGTCAGCCTCCTGGAGACTGGTGCTGGGGGGCCGACTGTAGAGGGATGAGTTCAGGCTCGTGGGGGCTTAACCTAAGCAGGCAAGCGGAGGGTAAGGCACCCTAGGCATCAGGACCAGTACTGGCAAAGGCCTGGAGACCTGCAAGTGGGTTGGGAAATGGTAAGATGCCAAGTTGGCTGGAGGAGGAGCTGGCATTGAGGCTGAGTTCTAGAGGGCAGGTCCAGGTGGGGGAGGGCAGCAGTGTCACTTCTTTGTGCCTCAACCCCAGACGCAGCTCCCGCAGCAGAAGGTGCAACTGCAGGAGGCATGTATGCGCAAGGAGAAGAGTGTGGCTGTGCTGGAGCATCAGCTGGTGGAGGTGGAGGTGAGGGGCTCAGCATGACAGAGTTGGGGACTAGGGGTCCAGGTGTGGGGTCCCCAGTCAAGTGCTTTTGCCTGTCTGCTTCCACAGGAGACAGTGCGTCAGTTCCAGGGAGCTGTGGGGGAGCAGCTGGGCAAGATGCGGGGGTTCCTGGCTGAACTGGAGGGCTCCTTGGATCGGGAAGCAGATCGTGTGCAGAGTGAGGCGGGGGTTGCCTTGCGGAGGGAGCTGGGGAGCGTGAACTCCTACCTGGAGCAGCTGCGGCAGATGGAGAAGGTGCTGGACGAGGTGGCAGACAAGCCGCAGACTGAGTTCCTCATGGTGAGCACTGGATGATCGATCTCCCCTCTCTGCCCCTCGGCCAGGGTTCAGACCCCAGAGACCTCATCCCAAGGTCAGACAGGGACCCTGAGGTCCAGAGAGGGATGGGTTCACGTGGAGGAGGCGTGAGGCCCAGGACTGTGGTTACAGCTGTTTAGCTGAGGCACCGCACAAGGGCACTGTAGCTAAGTGGGCACCATCCATGTCATAGACATTGTAGGTTTATATATTTCTTGGGGCAATCACCTACCACCTAGAACTCGTTTCTTGAGGAAGGGGGGATAGCTTTTTTCTAATTTCCAAAGAGCTAGAGTTGACCTTGAATTCTGGGTTTCTTGTCTTTTCTGATTCTTTCTGACCCCATACTTAGCATCTTAGTCCACCCCATTCTGAGACATCTCCAGTGTGTTTCCTACCTGCTTCACCCCCATTTTCTTTTTCTCTCTCTCCAGAAATACTGCCTGGTGACCAGCAGGTGAGACCATCATGCCCTTTTCCTTTTCCCAACTTGCCCCCCGGTCTTCAGGGACAGTGGCTGGCTCACCCTCTACTCACGACATGCCTGCCTACTCTCATTCAGTCTGCTGCAGTTTCCCTGCACTTTGTGTTGAACATTGAAATGACTCTGACCTGGTCCTTCTCCTGGGGAACCTCCCAGACAGACGTGGGCAGAGACATAGGCATCACTGTGTGCAGTGCTGCCTGGAGGGAAGTGGGTGGCCAGGGCAGGCTTCCCAGAGGAGTGCACATTTGAGTTGGATGCTGGAAGGGTGCACTGGAGTTAGTGAGGTAAAGAGTTGGGGGAAGAGCATTGCAGGCAGGGGGAACATCAAGTGCAAAGACCAGTACGAGGGAGAGAAGATACAGCTGGGTGGGGCAGGTCGGGGGCAAACTGTGGAAAGCTGAGGAGCTTGGACCTTATCCCTCAAAAAGACTTTTTAAAAATTCACTTATTTTCAGAAAGAGGGCAAGGGAGGGAAAAAGATAGTGAGAGAAACACTTATTGGTTGCCTGTTACATGCGCCTGACTGGGGATTGAACCTGAAACCCAGTTATATACCCTTACTGAGAATTGACCCAGTAAGGGAATTGTCCAACTTTGCAGAAAGACACTTTAACCAACTAAGCCACACTGGTCAGGACCCAGCAAAAGACATTTTAAAAACAGTTGTGGTAAAACATACAGAACATAAAACTGACCTTTTGATCATATTTTAGCATCTATTTTAGGTTCAGTGTCATTAAGTATATCCATATTGTTGTGCAACCATTACCATCATCCACCTCCAGGACTCTTCATCTTCCTAAACCAAAAATTTAGCAAAGTTTTAAGCCAGGTATGATGTGGAGATCTTGGAACTCCACCACCATCCTGTCTTCTCTTCCGGGATATGGCTTCTTGTCCTCTCTTCAACCCCATGTCTCCTTTGGAAGTCCGTTTATAGACACCTCCCCACACCTCCCCACCCCTAGGCTGCAAAAGATCTTGGCAGAGTCACCACCACCTGCCCGTCTGGATATCCAGCTGCCTGTCATCTCAGATGACTTCAAATTTCAGGTGTGGAGGAAGATGTTCCGAGCTCTGATGCCAGGTACTGGGAGGGGCTGACTCCGGTTTTATGTATGTACGTATGTGGTTGATGGAAGGCACAGCCACACACAGAGGCCTTCCAATGACTAGGAAGGTGGTTAAAGAAAGTATCCATTGTCCAATTTACATCTAGGGTTTTCCCTTGTACCCTCATACCCATGCTAAGAGAAGGACCTTTGAGGGTATGGGATTTATAGGTGGGTGATTGACATGGAGAGGACACTGCTTACAGGAAGGGTGCTGCTGGAGCCTGGGTTGGAACTCTGTGATCTTTGGCCCATCTCTGCCCCTTCTGCACTGATGATAATCCCTGCTAATTGGGGCCCGTGGGTGCTGGCCTGGACTGAGCACTGACTCTGGTGGCCTGTGGTTGGGGCAGCCCAAGGGCTCAGCCTCTTCTCCCCAGGAGTTTGAGTGCATTGGGGTGCTACAGTTTACAGAGCCCCAGGACACGTACAAGTGGCTATGCAGCCCTCACTGCATTGCAGGAGGTGGGAATAGAGGGACCTCTGTTTTATTCAAGAGAAGACTAAGGCCCAGAGACTGGGTCAAGGTAGACAGAGGTCACAGCAGATCAATGCTGGCCTGGCACCAGGCTTCCTGACTGTCTCCTACTTTGTGACCTGATCCTTAGTTATATGCCTTGTATCAATGGAATTCAGCCACAACCTTGGAAGGAGGCAATTATGGCCTCAGTTGACAGCTCAGAGAGATGCAGTCTTTGGTCCACACCACTAAGCAGAGAAGGGTTCACATTCCAGAGGGGCTGGGAGGATTTGAGGAGATAAGGCTGGCCCATAAGTTGATTGTGGGAAAAGGCTCTCGGGAGGTTAACA
Source organism: Noctilio leporinus (assembly GCA_004026585.1). Taxonomy (NCBI): domain Eukaryota; kingdom Metazoa; phylum Chordata; class Mammalia; order Chiroptera; family Noctilionidae; genus Noctilio; species Noctilio leporinus. The sequence continues at coordinate 38,397 of PVIW01006383.1, read as the reverse complement.
CACAGGAGCTTGACAGACTTCCCTCTCGCAGTGGTGGAGGAGCTGACATTTGACCCGAGCTCGGCCCACCCCAGCCTGGTGCTGTCTGCCTCTGGCCGCAGGGTGGAGTGTTCTGAGCAGAAGGCGCCGCCAGCAGGGGAGGACCCGCGCCAATTTGACAAGGCCGTGGCTGTGGTGGCACACCAGCTGCTCTCTGAGGGCGAGCACTACTGGGAGGTGGAGGTGGGCGACAAACCGCGCTGGGCACTGGGCGTGATCGCTGCCCAGGCCAGCCGCCGTGGCCGGCTGCACGCGGTGCCCTCGCAGGGCTTCTGGCTGCTTGGTCTGCGCGAAGGCAAAATCCTGGAGGCGCACGTGGAAGCCAAGGAGCCACGTGCACTGCGCACCCCGGAGAGGCGGCCGATTCGCATCGGGGTCTACCTAAGCTTCAGGGACGGTGTCCTCTCCTTCTACGATGCCAGCGACAGGGATGCGCTGGAGCTGCTCTTTGCTTTCCACGAGCACCTACCCGGGCCTGTGTACCCATTCTTCGACGTGTGCTGGCACGACAAGGGCAAGAATGCTCAGCCTCTGCTGCTGGTGGGGCCTGAGGGTGAGGAGGCCTGAGCATCCTGGGCCTGCGGGTTGAGGCGGGGTGCAGGGTTGGGGTGGGGGGACTCCAAGAGTTTTGAGAAGGTGGGGGTTGGCAGGAATAAGGGGCTGCCAGTGAGGGGTTGGGGTGGTGGTGGGGAAGGGAGATCTGAAGTCAGGCCAATGAGGAAACCCTAGTTTGGGAACCAGGATGCCCAAGTGTTCAGGAAGAGACAGGGTGTCGGGAGGAGGGAACAGGGTGAGAAGCCTGTGGAGGCAGCAGGAGGAGCTGGAGCCCTCTTTAGCATGGAGAGCCCCTGCGGCCACACATCGCCTCCCTGAGGACCTGCAGCACCCCGCAGACTCACAACCAAAAGGCCTTTCACTTAGTGGTTCTCCCACTGGAGTGTGCATCACAATCACCTTTTAAAACATGAAACAGTGACTTGTTGAAGCACAGATGGCTGAGTTTCTGACTCAGTAAGTCTGGGGCAGGCCCAAAATTTGCCTTTTTTTTTTTTTTTTTTAGGATTTTTTATTTCATCATTTTTAGAAAGAGGGGAAAGGAGAGAGGCAGAGAGGGAGAGAAACATCAATATCAATATCAATGTATGGTTGTTTTTCACCTGCCTCCAGCCACAGATCTGCCTGGAGATCTGGTTTGCAACCTGGTTATGTGCCCTGGCTGGGGAATCGAACCTGTGACTTTGGGTTCGCAGGCCGGTGCCTTAACCACTGTGCCACCAGCCAGGGCCCCAAAATTTGCCTTTTTAACAGTTCCCAGGCGATGCTGATGCTGCAGGTCACCCCTGGAGAACCACTGACTGAGGCACCCAGCCGTTCAGTCAGCTGTCCAGTATACAGTCAGTAGCTCTCAGCTATCAGGTATAGAAAATTCAAAATACACTCCTCCACTCAACAGTCATTTAAAAACTGCCAGAGCCCAGGCTAGGTGACCCCCAGCTTATTTCCATTTCCCTTTGGAGTATGTTTACTGAGTGTCTTGGACATGGAGGAGATCCCTCAAGTTGCCAGCTAAGAGAAGAGCCTGATGCAAACCCCACATAGGGCCCTGCTACTTGCGTAGAACAGAAGGCTCCCCACCCTGTCTCCCTGAGCTGGCTCCCAAGCTCGCTTGCTGGTTCACACCTCCCTTTGCTTTAGCTCAAAGACCCAGTTTCTGGGCTTTGGAGTAACCACTGAGGCTGAGAGGCCTTTGAGGATTTAGCAGGCAGGCCTGGGCGCTGCTCTTCCTTTCTGAAGGAAGGATGATGGCCTGGGGCCATTCACTCTCACAGGCTGGGAGGCTACTGGTGATATTGACAGGCTACTGGTGCCAAAGTGGGAATTTCCTTGGGTAATGGAACTAGAAGGGCAAAAGGAAGGCTGTGAGTGAGTAAGAAAGGCCTCAAGATTGGCTTGTGGGGCACTCCTGGCTGTGTCCCACAGAGGAAGCCTCGGTCCCTCAGAAGCGATGGTTAATTTGAAGAGCTCTTTCACGCGAGATAAGAAAACAATAAAGTGACAGGATTGTTATTTGGTTGTAAAATCCAGCAGCATTAATAAAAACTATCGAATTCTGACTCCTTCCTCATTAAACCTGTGTGAAGAGAAAATTAATCTATTGTTAGTCAGTGACCTCCATGTTGACCTCCCTGCCTTCAGTCTTGACCCGTCAAATTTTTCTGAAAACACAAATGTGGTCATGTGAGTCAGTGGCTCATAACTTTCAACAACTGCTGCTTATAGGAGAAAGCCCCATCTTTGGCTTGGCATTGGAGGCACCCTGCTTTTCTCCAGACGTATCTTATGCCACTCCCCTGCACCCCCCACATCATGCAGCTCTGCCAGGAATGCCTTTTTCCTTCTACTTATCCTTCAGGACTCTTGGGAAACACCACCGTTTCTTATCCTCCCTTAACCCCAGCACCTCCTTCTAACATGCATCTCATTGTCATGGGCATCAGGGGAAGGCTGGTGGCATCAAGAACCCAAAGCCCCTTCCTGAGGAAATGGGGACTCTGAGAAGCAGATGCTAAAGCAGGATTAAATGTGCAAAGATTTATGAGGGAAGATGGCTGTGAGAGAAAGTGGAGCCAAAGATTCTGATGCCAGTCTGACCCTGAGTGGAGGAGACGGAGGGAAGCTTGGGTGGGGACTGTTGTGGGGACCCCCTGCAAAGGCGCCCCTGCCAGGGGTCCTGGGAGCAGCCTGTGAGGGCCGGATGCAGCACAGCTACAGGAGTGGGTTTCGCAGCTCTGCAGCTGCTACACCCTCAGCCTTTGTCAGAGTTTCATGGGGAGTTCTTTTCACACCTTCCATAGGTTCTTTCTCCATAAAGTTACTCTGGTTCCAGCTGCCAGTTTTGAGGGAAATGACCCTGTGATCTTGCGCGTGACTGACTGATCCATGAGTCCCCAAGCTAGAGGCAGTCATGATGGGGGTGAGTTTACGGAAAACTGTCTAATTAGGGTGTTCCTTGTTGGTTGGTGGCTGTCTGGCCCACACAGAACCTCCCTGGAGTTATACGAAGGTGAAATGGGACCAGCACTCATTTCTGAAAGGATCAGAATCTCCTGCTTTAGTATTTCCCACCCTGTGGAGACTCTGGGGTCCCAGAGCAACTGGCTGCCGAGAGGGCTCCTGTGCCTCCTGACTTCCATGTTTACAGGAACAAACTGGCGCCTTCTAGTGCCGTGCTAAACTGAAAGCAAAGACATTGAGAGCTTGTTATGTGTTGATAACTTTACACTTTCATGTATTGCATCCTCACCACACTAGGCCTCAAGACAACTAGCATCGCACTAGGCTGGGTTGCCTCTTCCTTTGGGGTTCCAGTATCCTCAGGGAACAATGATGACGTGCGGCATGCCTCTTGGTGTCCTAACTTCATGGCAGACGTCTTCTTTTTGGTGATGGTGGTGGGAAAGTTGTGTAATTTAATTAGTAAGTAAATATAATATGGAGTACATAATTTGCCTGAATTTTTGAGATTCAATAAGAGGCTGGCCCTGGCTGGTGTGACTTAGTGGATTGAGTGCTGGCCTGTGAATGTAACAGGACCCTTTGGGGGGATCCCCTCTTTAAATGGGCCCGTTTTGTCCACCGCTAGGAATGACTCTTAATAACAGAGTTTGGTGAAAAGGCAAGGTATTTTGTTTATTTGAAGGTATATTAAAGGTGCAATTATGCCATTAAATCCCACTCCCTTTAAAAACATCACCTCCCTCCCCCAAAAATCCCCAACAAAACCCCAAAATATACAGTTCTGTCAGATTAGGCTAGCTTTAAAACAGACAAGCACATGCACAACAGTTCACAGCTCAGCATTCCAGCTATAAATTCAAAGTTCCCAGCGGCTGCGGTACTCAGGTAGGGGAGGACCTTGCGCACACTCCCGGGCCTTATACCACAGGTAATTTCCTAGCTCTGTGCAAGCTGCATGTCTCCCTTTCTCCCCTTCACCCCACCTCTCCCAAACCAGATGAGTTCTTTCCTATTCAGGCTTAGTGTCTATCTGTGGGTTGTCCAGGAGAGAAAGAAAGAAAGAGGAAGAGAAAGAGAGAGAGAGAGTGAGTGAGAGAGAGAGAGAGAGAGAGAGAGAGAGAGAGAAGAGAGACAGGGAGAGAGAGAGCTTGCATGTGTGTTTGGGGGATAGAGGGAGAGGGACTGAGGGAGATAGGGAGAGGGAGAGGGAGGGAGATAGAGACCGTGTGGCTGCCGCCCTATTTTAAGCCATGATGGCAGCCTGTGATGTAGTGGTAGGGTGACCAATTGTGGCTACCTGTGAAATCTTGGGCAGCCCTGTAAATTTCTTTTATCACCAATCTATGGTGAAAAATCCCTCCCATCATCCATCTTCCTAGGGGAAGGGGTTTATCCAGTTATTTGCTCAACCAAGGCACTAGCTACCAGCCATAGATATGCAAAGTACCTCTCTTAGGAAAAATGGCTGTACTTCAGTGTCCCAACCCCCACCCCCAAATTGCAGAGCGGGGGATTTTGGCTTTCTCCCACTCTAATACGAACCCAAAGGTCACCTGTTCGAATCCCAGTTGTGAGAAATATGTTTTTCCAGTTCATAAAACAAATGAATAATGAGGTTAGGAGTATAGCAGAAGTGAGGTGTTCATTTACATTCTTCTTTCTTTCTTTTTTTTTTTTTGGTAAAATTAAAAAATACTTTATTATTTTCAGACAGAAGAGCATGGAGGGAGGAAGAAAGGGAGAGAAACACCAATGTATGATTGCCTTTCACCTGCCTCCAGCTGGGGACCTGGCTGGAGACCTGGCTTGCAACCTGGTTATGTGCCTTGGCTGGGAATCGAACCATTGACCTTTGGGTTCACAGGCTGGTGCCTTATCCACTAAGCTGCCAGCCAGGACTGGAAAGGACTCTTTTAGTACCTGGCCTTCACCATGATCCAGTACATGCTTTCCTGGACTATTATATGGAGGCTGATGGTATCATATCCCAGATACTAAAGAAAAGAGCTGATAGATAAGGAATGGGGAACTTCTGGGCATAGTTTTGGCTTATAGCTTTTTGGGAAATAAGAGAGGTGCTGGGTCTCATGGGAGAACAGAGTTCTGAGCTGAAGTGCTCACAGCTCTCTCCAGGTTGGAATATTGTAAATAAAGACCTGTTATCCTCAACACTAATTGTTGGGTCTTACACCAAGGTGCCATGTGAATGAGCCCCATTTTGCTCAGTAACAGTTTCAGCCATGCTCTGGAACAGTGGTCCCCAACCTTTTAGGCACCAAGAACTGGTGTTGTGGAAAACAATTTTTCCACATATGGCTTGGGGAGATGACAAGGGGCAGAGCTCAGGCGGTAATGTTACAGTAGAATGAATAGCAGAGGGAGACACGTCTCAACTGTTGACCCAGCAGTCCTGAGCCTGGTTTGATAAGATTGCCAGGCATTTTAAACAACACAAAGAAACTATGGCAGTGCAGGGAGAGCCCTTGAAACTCTGTGTGTATCATCTTCACCAGTTGGGAAAAGGAAAATCTTGAGACTGTGTATTCATTCCAAGATCTGGAAGTGGGAAGGGGCTGGGGACTACAGTGCCCAAAGAAATAATACCCCGATTTGGTGTCATGCTCCCTATAAAGTGATAATGGGCCTTCCTTTACCTCCAAGATTACTCAACTAGTCTCTGGGGCCCTATGCTTGAAGACATCAGTCCTCTGGGAAGGTGGAAAGGGTGAATCAGACTTTAAAAAGAACATCAGAAAAGCTCTGTCAGGAGCCTTCCGAGAATGGGTTTAAACTACTGCCTATAGCCCTCATGAGAATCAGGGTTCCTCTAAGACTAATATGAAGCTCAGCCCTTTTGAAATGCTATATGGCAGGCCATTCTTAACTCTGGATTTAATTGGTGCTAAAACCTGGGAACCTCAGATCCTGACTTGGATCTCCTCTTTGTCTCCAGCCATTAGGAACACTAAGTACAATCTCTACCTTTGGGGTAAAGGAGAATCTGTGCTCTGGGTTTGGGACATTCAAACATGCTAGGCCTGGAGGTAGAAACAATGAAATCTGAAATGAGTGCTCAGTTTCTGCCCAGGCTCTCTCCAGACTCATAGAGAGCTTCCATCACCAACCACATGCACTCCTTAGCCTTTTTTTGCTTCTAAACATGGCCAGGAGAGAAAAACCAGTTTAGATCATTGGCCTGTTGTGAGCTTGCAGCATCTCTCTCTCCCAGATGGGTTTCTTGCTTGCCACATGGGGGACCTCTGGCCACCCTTGCTTTTGCTCTCTCATTCACCAATAAATTTTGCTTGCATGCTAATAGATTTGCTGATCTGTAATTCTTTACATGTGTCAGCAAAAAGAACCAGGGTTTCTCCGATAACAGTAAAGCCAGCGAATTCTGATTTTTCTCCTTAAGATCATTCTCACTGTCATTAAAGAGACTGCATGAAGTCCAGTTTTCATTTTCCTGTTCATTTGCATAAACACAATAAGAGCAGCAATTGATCACATTTGATCTTTAAGTCTGCTTTGCTGGAACTCATAAGGAACCTTTAGACTTTAAGTCTGCCTTTCAGGGCACAGAAGCTGAGCCACACACACATGCCATCTGGCTTTGCCTGTAAACACCCTCTTCTTTCAAGTTTTCAAGGTTTTCCATTGTGCCTTAAGGTTCCTTTTAGCCATTCTTCAGGGAAGCAACTTTCATTCCTTCCCTGGAAAGACTGTCATGAATCACCCCACCAACCAAGGTGTTAGGCTTTTCTTTGTGGGCTTTTATTAGTTCTGAAAGTCAATTCCAGTTCCCCAGGGCTTTTTAATAACAACCAGAGCACAGGCATGCCTTCTTCAGGCATAACATTCCAGTCCAAGTCCTGATTGACAAAATCCCTATTAGCAACTGATCTTATTAGTTTTATGCAAAGAAACCTTATGTTGTCACTTACTGCTTCAGAATGCCAAATTCTGGAGGGATCATGTAGGGAGAAAAATATACAGTGTGAAGGAAAATCCTTGTCCTTCAAAATTGCATTTCATATTGCATTTCATGCATTATACCTTCTATAAAATTTCTTTTCAAAACTTTCACAAGCATTTAACAAACCTGTATATCTTTCACAAACCTTCATTTCCATGTCTTATTCTACCAGTACACCCTCCTACATTCTGTGAAGTTTTAATTTTCCTTTCAGGGCATAAACAGAGCAATAATTCAAAACACAGAAAGCTAGGCACCCTCTCACCAGTATGTTCACTGGCTTCCTAGAGAGACATGCCCTTTCAGACAGAGCTGGGATACTTGTCAGCATTCCATGGCCCCTCAGTTTAATGGTAGAGGCACCCTTTGCCTACCAGTGACCCACTGGACTCCTGGCAGGGGCGTGCCCTCTCACCACCTTGTCTCTTGTCAGAGACATGCTCTTTTGCCCCAAGCTGGATTCCACCAGCATGAAATGACTCTTCCTGGGTCCAAGATGACAAAGGCATTCTCCCCAAATGGTTTACATATGACCCTTCCTAGGTCTTATTGGCCAAAAACAGATACAGAGAATTCCAGAACAGAACAGAATTCAGAATAGTAAGTAAGATACAATGCACATTACATTCCTATGAGGTTTCCTTTTCTCAGGTTTAAAAACTTTCACAACAATTTTCATTTATTTTTATAACTTTTCACAGACCTTCTGCATATTTACAAACTTTCTACATACCTTTTACTTCAGATAAAACCACAACTTACTTCCAATCCTTGTTCTTTTCCACACCGTGAAGGACTATACTCAAACTCAGTATTTGGCAGCTTAAAGTCTCTGAATTTGCAAGCATAAAGTAACAGAAACATTGTCACTCTTTGTTAAGACTTTTTGTCCTTTTCTAGAAGAGGAATTTCAAATCCTCTTCCAGAGTGCAGGTTCAGCTTTCTGGGAGATCCTCAAAGCGAATGATGGTCTGTTGTCACTTTGAATACTGTGTGGAAGTCCAAAGGTAGGAATTTTTTCTTTAAGTAACAGTCTTGCCACTTCAATTGCCTTCTCAGTTCTAGCAGGGTATGCCTCCACCCATCCAGAAAAAGTATCCAGAAAGACCAAGAGAAATGTGAAATTCCCCCTGGTTTTAGGCATTCGTGTGAAGTGCACCTGCCAGTCCTGAAATGGACACATCCCATTATAATTGTACTCCCTTTTCTCTTGGGACATGCTCTGTCTTAGGATTGTTCTTGGCACATACTTGACAGGCTTAAGTAATTCTCTGAACAGTCCTTTGCAACTAAGGGCCTTTTAAATATGGCCTAATGAGCCCTGGATGGTGGCACAGTAGATAAGGCACTGGCCTGCAAACCCAAAAGGTTGCTGGTTCGATTCCCAGCCAGGTCAACATAACTACGTTGCAAGCCAGGTCCAGCCAGGTCTGTAGCTGGAGGCAGGTGAAAGGCAACCATACATTGATTGTCTCTCTCCCTCTCTGCCTCTCTCCCTTCCCCTCTCTCTGAAAATCTTAAAAAAAAAAAAAAAAATATCTATATATCTATATATCTATACCTATCTATCTATCTATCTATGGCCTAATGAAGTCCATTAAAGCATACCTTCCATAATGGGTCCCTTCATGTAAGTGTTTGAAGACAGGATACACCAGAGCCTCAGGAAGTAAAACCATACCTTTGGCATTGACCTTCCACTTAGAATTGGGTCAGTGTTAGTGAATCCGCATTCACAGGCCTGTTCCTCATCCCATTCTGTGTAATGAGGTTTACACTCTGACAAGTCCAAATGGGGAACCAGGACCCCTAGGGGTGGTGGCTCTTTAGCTGCTTGTTTTGCTGCTTTATCAGCAACCTGGTTTCCCTGACTTACTTGGGAACTGTCCCACTGGTGTCCTGGGCAGTGCATGATAGCAACCTGGTCAGGTAGATTCACTGCCTCTAGCAACTGTAAAATCTCTTCTGCTTGCTTAACATCCTTGTTGCCTGAGGTTAAAAGTCCTCTTTCCCTCCATATTTCTCCATGGGCATGAACTACAATGAAGGCATATCTGGAGTCTGTGTACATGTTAACCCTTGTCCCTTGGGACAGCATTAAGGCTTTTGTGAGGGCCATTAGTTCAGCCTTTTGTGCTGAGGTTCCCGGTGCAAGGGCTGGGGCTTCTCTATTACCTTGTCTGTGGTGACTACCACATATCCAGTTCGTCACTGGCCGTTGTCCATGAAGCTGCTTCTGTCCATGTACAGTTCCCAGTCTGGGGTTCACAGTGCCTGCTCCAGCAGATCTGGCCTGCTAGAATAAACATGGCCAATAATTTCTAAGTAATCATGCTGAAAGGCTGAGTCCCCCACCATACCTGGGTGTAGGGTGGCTGGATTCAGGGTTGTGGTCGTCTGCAAGGTGACATTTGGATTGTCCAGCAGAATGGCCTGATATTTTCCCATGCACCCTGCTGTTAGCTAATACCTTCTTTTTTTGTTCCAATAGTCAGGACCTGGTGCGGTGCCAATACTGTAGTGGGCTGTCCCAAAGTAAACTTCCCAGCTTCCCAGTATGTCACAAGTAGCTGCTACTGCTTGGAGGCATGGTGGCCCCCCCTTGGTTGTATGATCCAACTTCTTTGAGAGATAGGCTATGGGTCAGGGTCTAGTTCCCATTGCCAGAGTTAGTACCCCCAGTCCAATTCCATGCCTTTCGTGAACATACAACTTAAAAGGCTTCTGTAATTATGGCAATCTAGTGAAGGAGCTGAAATCAGTTTTTCCTTCAAGGTATCAAATGCTGCCTGACAATCTCTTGTCCACTCAAGGGCTCAGAGTCCAGTCCCTTTAAAGAATCGTACAGGGGTTTTGCTATGAGCCCAAAGTTTGGAATCCAAATTCAATAAAACCCTGTAATTCCCAAGAACCCACGAACCTGCCTTCGGTTCTCTGGCACTTGCTTTCTATCTGCCATTGGGCTCTTGGTGCCCTGTTTCAGTTGAAATCCCAGGTATGCCACTTCCTGTTTGCAAATCTGGGCCTTGTGAGATGACAACTTGTGACAGACCAGCCGTCCCTGGATTATGCACAGGGTTTGGACGGCAGAGGACGCAAGAAAAAGAGGAGACAAAGTTGGGGTCGGGAGGCTCATCCAAGCCTCGAGTCCCATTTATTAATCACACTAAGCTTATATGCAGGTATTACTGGCACCTGCTCAACTGAAACCAGGAAGCTAAGCAGCTGCAGAGAACAAGGCATAGCACACTCTCTGCTTTCCATGCTTCATGGGCTATGGGGTAAACACGCTGGGCTGACTCCCTATACACAGTGTCCCTTCCGAGTCCACCTGGCACTAGGGCTGGCCTTGCCAAACACCCGTTTCTGCTAGCTGGGCCTTGCCAAGCAGACTAGCAGCCCCTAACAACAACTTACATTCTTTTCTTGCCAAATGCTTTAGGACTATGATGATTCCCCCTGTAGGATATTGCCTCAAAGTGGGCTGGCTTGCTCTGAATCGGGAGGCCCCCTGACTATACCGAGTTCCTTGATGAGTTCTAGCTGGGGAGACCCTCATCCTGCAGGGTCCGGCTGCTGGGTGTGTATGGTCACCACTTCAGAAGCCATTTGTAAAAGGCACGGGGTAAAGGCCGGTGCAGCAGAATCAACCCCGACCTGTGGAGAGGGTGGAGCTGCGAAGGAAGCCTTTGGCACCAAAATAGGCCCCTTTGTTTCCTGGTCCCCTGAATGTAAAGTATTGATGAGGTTTATTTCCTCATTTTCCCATTTTTCCTGTGTTTTACTATCAGAGAGAGGTTTCCGGGCCAACCTCTTTATCTGTACCATCACCTGGTTTTTCCTTTCTGGCAAAACACTATTATTATACAATGCTACAAATGCATTAGTAGATCAGATTTCTTCCCATGTTTCCAATTGCAGGCAATATCGTCTTAATTCCTTAATAATATAGTAACCCAGAGAATCATTCACAGGCCACCTTTCATTACAATTCAAAGCATACTCAGGCCAGACAGTGTTACAGTAATAAATGCATCCTAAGACATAGGATAACAGTAGTACATTTTCCAGTTTTCCAAAATTTTTCCCAGCGGGCTCCCTCTAGGTGCCTGCACAGAGCTGCCCTTTTGAGCCCAGATTCACAGGCTAGTAATGCCTAGGATCAGAAAAGTCCTAATCCTCAGAACCAGAGCACAAATACCAATCTGGCATCCATAATTCCATTATTCCAGAAGGTACTCTTGCTGGAGCAAACAAACCCGGCAGCCACATTTCCATTACTCTAACAATGCTCAGAAATAAAGTTTCCCCCAAACAACCTATCTTCTCCAATTCTTTCCCAATTCCATTTCCTTCCTACCTTCCAGGTGTGCTTAGGTGGCCAATGTATTCAAGGTTGTCCCCTGAGGGGGTCGACTTGCCACAGGCAATTTTAAAATGTGTCCCACGTTGGATGCCAAGTTGTAGCAGGATCCTTGGGAGAGGGGGGAGGGCCTTAGTTTTTTTATTTTTTTTATTTTTTTTATTTTTATTTTTTTAATTTTATTATTGTTGTATTACATCCATCCCCTTTTTGCTCCCCTCTGTCCCCCCACCCACCCACCCATTAAGTTTTTAAAAAAATAAAATTTTACTGATTTTGCTGTTATAGTTGTGCCAATTTTCCTCCTTTGCCCTCCTTCACCCAGTACCCCCTATTCCCTCTGGCAATGCCCCCCTTAGTTCATGTCCATGTGTCATGCATATTAGTTCTTTGGCTTCTACATTTTATTCTTCTTAACAACCCCCTGTCTATTCTGTAGCCACCAATGTGTTCTTTTTTTTTTCCTTTCACATACAGACAATTCACTATTTGATTACTGCATTCTGTCAGCCTCTCATATTAATACAAAGCTTTATTTTCATTATTACAGAAAGCTTATGTTAATTCATTTGTTTAAAGAATTACTTTTTAAAGTAATATTAATTGCAATATTACTAAACCCATGCACAAATACGTATTTTGACAAAATAGGTTCTCGTTTTTTTTTTTTTTTTTTTTTAAAGATTTTATTTATTATTTTTTCTGAGAGAGGAGTAGGGAGAGAGGCAGAGAGGGAGAGAAACATCAATGTATGGTTGCCTTTTACCTGCCTCCAGCCACAGACCTGGCTGGAGACCTGGCTTGTGCCCTGGCTGGGGAATCGAACCAGAGACCTTTGGGTTCTCAGGCCGGCACTTTATCCACTGTGCTACCAGCCAGGGCAGTTCTCGGTTTTAATGGGCCTATTTTGCCCGTTGCCAAAAAGGAAAACTCTTAAAAATGGTTTGGTGAAAAGGAAAGGTATTTTGTTTATTTGAGGGGTATACTGATTTATAGTAAAGGTGCAATTGTGCTGTTAAATCCCACTCCCTTTAAAACCACCCAAAATATACAGTCCTGCCCAATTAGGTTAGCTTTAAAACAGAGAAGCAAAAGATACCATTTTTCAGAAACACAACAGTTCATAGCTTAGCAATCCAGTTATAAATTCAAAGTTCCTGGCAGCTGCTGCACCCCGTTAGGGAAGAGTCTTACGCATACTCCTAGGTGCTTATACCACATGTAATTCCCTATCTCTCTGGCAAGCTGCGTGTCTCCCTTCCCCTCTTCTGCTCCCCCCTCTTTCAAACCAGGTGAGTTCTTTCCTGTGTCTCAGGCTGAGTGTCTGTCTGCAGATCCTCCAGGGTAGAGAGAGAGACTGATGGCTGCTGCCCTATTTTAAATCATGATGGTGGCCCGTGATGGCAGTGATAGGGTGACCAATTGTGGCCACCTGTGAAATCTAACGCAGCCCTGTAAATTCTTTCATCACCATTCTATGGTCAAAATTTCTTCACATCTTCTTGGGGGAAGAGGCTTATCTAGTAGTTTGCATAACTAAAACACTAGTTACCAGTTACAGATATGCAAAGTATCTTTCAGGAAAAATGGCTGTACCTGTTTCCCCTCCCCCATCTCTAAACCTTGGGCTATGGAGAATTTGGAGATGGCCTTCTTCCACCCTGTAACAAGACCTCTGTCATGATAGGTATCCAAGTACTCCTGCTTTCATGACCAGTGCTGCTGGGCTCTTCAGAGATGATGTAGGCAGACACTGTCAGAATGGCCTCTTGTGGCAACCCTTCAGCTCCTGCCCTGCTCTTCCCCCCACCCCTGCAGCCCACCTCCTATAGTTGAACTACTGCTGGGTCCCTTTGCCAAGGTAGGCAGCTGTTATTGGGTAGCTGTGGGGGTTCTATGACAATACCTTAAACCCAGCATTCACTTGGTTTACCCTGTCTCATACAAGGATAACAGTGTGCTCCTGTCTCTCTCCTTGCCTGGCCATCTTGGGCTGCTCTGTTCTACTTTGACCCCCCTCTGGAATTCTCCGGAGGGGAAGCCAGAACTAATCTCCACGTTCATTTAGGTCTTAGGCTCTTGGGGGCATGCGTCAGGTTCTCTTGAGAACTTCTCATCAGCCTTCTTCTGGGCCTTCCAGTTCCTGCAGCCCAGAGCCGGAGAGGTACCTACAATCTCCGTGAGGGGTCCTTCTGGAGCGAAACTTACACTTGCTTTGAGGTGTGGGGAGCCCTCTATGGGGGACAGGAAGAGAAGCACCAAGGCTCTCCAATCTACCCAGGAAGGGTGCAATTTGCTGTCTCAATTAGGAAGTCACAAGGGGTGTGTTTCAAATGTACAGCAGCATTTCTATGACCTATTGTCCCCATCTTAAAAGAGTTCTGAACAATTTGCCCTGGGTATGTGACAAGGTAATCTGAGACCCTTGGAAGAAATGGTGAATTAGTAAAACTGAAGGTTATCATTGACATCTAAGTTGTTGCTACTGTTTTTCTGGCTTTTTCCTGAGAGTAAAGGCTGAGTAGAAAATTTAGCAAGGCTGGTGGAGCTCAGATTTCTAGGAAGGGACTTGAGAACAGTCCCTGTTGCCCAAGGCCTTGCTGAAAGGATAAAAATAGTTTCCATGGTGTAACTATGTAGCCTTTTACTTTAAACCATCATGAAACTTTGTGAAACAAATAGTATGAGATAATACCTTAAAGAGTTTTTAATGAAATGGGAAATACTCATAAGTGGGAAGGAACAGAGCATCCTATCAAAGTGTGTATATATATACTGTATATGTATGATTATATATCAAAGTATGTATATACTATATATATATATGATAAAGATTACAACTCAGTTGCCAAAAATTGTACATACGATCACTTGTACATACTTTACTACTCATTTCTAAAAAACTGTTGGCATTTTCTTACATAATCGCATTGCTATTATCACACCTAAACAAAATCAACAATTATTCCTTAGCATCATGGACCTGCTAATTTGATGTAACATTAAGCTGCTCGAATTTATCCATGGTGTTTAATACTATTCCATTTAGTCATTGTATCCATCCATTTTCTTAATAGTGGGTTTTGGGTCATTTCCATTTCTTAGCTGTTATGGATAGTGTTACAGATATGAATATATATGTATGTGTTTCCTGATGCATATGTGCTAAATATATGTTGACAAATAACTGAAAGTGGAATTGCTGGGTAGTTGATGCAATGTTCAAACCTGTGTTTCAAAAGTGATTGTACCAGAACACGAAAAACTGGCCGCAGCCAGTTTAGCTATTCTTTGCAGAAAAGTGTCAGCCATCCTGAAAGTTTCCAGGTTGTTAGTAAGTGTTCAGGCCCCTGCTGGCACAGAGTTTTCTCTTATGTTGCCTAAGAATATACCAAATGTCACATCTTGTGTAGATGTTTTTTGGTGTAGAATACTTCATACCACATTATCAAGGAAAGAAGAATTTTTTTAAAAATTTTAATGAATTTATTTTTTAAAGATTTTATTCATCATTTTCAGAGAGAGAGGGGAAGAGAGAGAGGGAGAGAGACATCAGTGTATTGTTGCCTTTTACCTGCCTCCAGCTATGGGCCTGGCTGGAGACCTGGCTTGCAACCTGGTTATGTGCCCTGGCTGGAAACCAAACCAGCCACCTTTGGGTTCACAGGCTGGCACCTTATGCACTGTACTATCAGCCAGGGCTTGGAAGAATTTTTTGATGACCCAAAGAATTAGGGGGAAGAAAAAGTAAAATCTGGAGCTGCATGGACCTGTCAGCAATTAAGGAACAAAAGTAATGGAGATTCATATAAACGTTGGTATGTTCTACTGAAAGAAAGAAACATGCTTCTAATTCTACCGTGGATGGCCATGTGGCAGATATTACCAAAGCCAAGTTCAGAGCAGTTCAAAAAGGTAGCAGAATCCATGCATGCATTAGATAAAGTTGTCCAGGAATGAGAAGATGCCCTAACACTTCTTCAGAGTGGTCAAGAAAAAGCTAGACCTGGTGCTTGGAGAAAAGACATCTTTGGAAGGATCACCTGGCACAAGTTTAAGCAGTGGCCTATACCTTGGTACTTAAATAAGAGATATGATAGGAAATGACACTTTGCAGTACCTTCTGTGGGCCATTTTGACTCACTGAGTCTTGAGAAATGAGCCCGTATCCAAATGAGGAAGAAAAATTTAGAGAAAAGGAAAGCTAAACTTCTGGAAAATTTTCCACATCTTGCCAAAGCCCAGAAGTCAAGTCTTGTCTCATATCTGAACTCTTAATTTACCATTTTGTTTTTCTTAGATGATAATTTATATAGGAAAGTTACTATATGTTAAGTGGTTTATAAAGAAAGTACGGTTGTAATCAAACAGCTGTTTTAAATGTTAATATGGCATGCTAATTCTGGAAGTGTTCATGCTTTTAAAAATTAGGTATAAAATTCAGATTAAGTTTTCATTTACAAATTATGACATCTAAGCAGAATTCAATATCATCTGTATCTTAGAGTGGGAAAGTAATGTCAATGTCTACAGCAAAAGCAATTCCAGTTACATTTTAACTACTATTATTAATAGGGACTGAAGGAGGTGTGGATACTGTTATTAATAAACAGTGAGTACTCTGAAAGTACTGATAAGTACATTCAGTACTTAAAGGTAGCCAGTCAACATCACAAAAATGTATTTCCTGACAGGGGTGGGGTGAGAAAAAAAAATGCAAAAGTGGTTGTATCAATTTTCACATTAATGAGCAGTGTATTGGAGATCCCATCAATCCCCAACCTACCTATCTAACACTTGGACATATATATTGCGCTGCAAAGTAAAATTCAGTTTCTTACTGTGGTTACATTCAGAAAAGTTTGAAGAACGTTGGTTTATTTAACTTATTTATTAAAAAAATATTTTTATTTATTATTTTTTAAAGAGAAGGGAAGGAAAAGAGGCAGAGGGGGAAAGAAACATCAATGTATGGTTGCCTTTCATCTGCCTCCAGCTACAGACCTGGCTGGAGACCTGGCTTGCAACCTGGTTATGTGCCTAGACTGGGAATTGAAACAGCAATCTTTGGGTTCACAGGTTGGCACCTATCCATCGATCCGCCAGACAGGGCTTAAGACCATTGGTTTAAAGAGCCAAATAGTGCCCTGGCTGGTGGCATAGTGGGTAGGTGCCAATCTGAGAACCCAAAGGTCACTGGTTCGATTCCCAGCCAGGGCAAATAACCAGCTTGCAAGCCACATCTCCAGCCAGGTTTGAAGCTGGAGGCAGGTGAAGGGCAACCATATATTGATGTTTCCCTCCCTCTCTGCCTGTCTCTCTTCCCCTAGCTCTAAAAATAATAAATAGCCAAATAGTTATAAAGAATTTGTGACAAAAACCTGCAGTACCTTAGTCCTTCCCCACAATCCTATTGGGGCAATCATTTTGTTAATTTTATTACTTGTCTTTAAAACACTAAGTAACACACATAATGCTACATCTTTTTTTTTTTTTTTTAAATTTAATTTTATTGTTGTCGTATTACATCCATCCCCTTTTTACTCCCCTCTGTCCCCTTCCCCACCCACCCACTCCCCCACAACATCAATCCCACTTGTTATCCATGTCCATGGTTCTTCCACACTAGGTTCTTTTTTTTTTTTTTTTTAAATTTAATTTTATTGTTGTTGTATTACATCTATCCCCTTCACACTAGGTTCTTGACTAAACTGCTCCCCTTCTTTGCCTCTTCTTCCCCCCTCCCCCCACCCCCCTTTCCCCTGCCCACTGGAGGTCAATTCACTGTATTCATGTATCTGGTCCTGTTTTGCTTATTGTTTGTTTTGTTCATTATTGTCCTGTAATGGGTGAGATCATATGGTATTTGTCTTTCACTGACTGGCTTATATCACTAAGCATAATACTCTCCAGTTCCATCTATGTTGTTGCAAAGGGTAGGAATTCCTTCTTTCTTTCTGCTGTGTAGTATTCCATTGTGTAAATGTACCAAAGCTTTTTGATCCAATCATCCACTGATGGGCACTTAGGCTGTTTCCAGCACTTGGCTATTGTAAATAGTGCTGCTATGAACATAGGTGTACATAGGTTCTTCTGAATTGGTGTTTCAGGGTTCTTCGGGTATATTCCTAGTAGTGGAATTGCTGGATCAAAAGGCAGTTCCATTTTTAGATATTTAAGGAAACTCCATACTGTTTTGCATAGTGGCTGCACCAGCCTACATTCCCAACAGTGCACCAGGGTTCCCTTTTTCCCACATCCTCGCCAACACTTGTTGTTTGTTGATTTGTTGATGATGGCCATTCTGACAGGTGTGAGGTGGTATCTTATTGTGGTTTTAATTTGCATCTCCCTGATGCCTAGTGATATTGAGCATTCTTTCATATGCCTTTGTATTTCTTTGGGGTTTTGTATGTCTTCATCAGTGAGTTGTCTGTTCAGGCCTTTTGCCCATTTTTCAATTGGTCTGTCTGTCTTCCTGGTTTTGAGTCTCATTAGTTTTTTTATATATTTTGGAGATCAAACCCTTGTCTGAGGTATCATTGGCAAATATGTTTTTCCATACAGTAGGTTCCCTTTGAATTTTGCTGGTGTTTTCTTTAGCTGAACAGAAACTTTTCAATTTGATATAATTCCATTTATTGATTTGCTCTTTTATTTCCTTTGCCCTTGGCGAAGTATCAGTAAACATATTTCTGCATGCCATATCTAAAATTTTACTGCCTATATTTTTCTCCAGGAACTTTATGGTGGCACTGCTTATGTTTAAGTCCTTTATCCATCTTGAGTTTATTCTGGCGTATGGTGTAAGCTGGTGGTCTAGTTTTATCTTTTTGCATGTTGCTGTCTAGTTCTCCCAACATCACTTGTTGAAGAGACTGTTTTTACTCCATTTTATGTCCCTTCTCCCTTTCTTGAATATTAATTGACCATAGAGTCTTGGGTTTATTTCTGGGCTTTCTATTCTGTTCCATTGATTTATATGTCTATTCTTATGCCAGTACCAGATTGTTTTGATGTCAGTAGCCTTGTAGTATAGTTTGATGTCTGGTATTGTGATTCCTCCTACCTTGTTCTTCTTTCTCAAGATTGCTGTGGCAATTCGTGGGTGTTTTTGACTCCATATACATTTTTGAAATATTTTTTCTATTTCTGTGAAGTCTGTCATTGGTATTTTAATTGGGATTGCATTGAATATGTAGACTGCTTTGGGTAGTATGGACATTTTAATGATGTTAATTCTTCCCATCCATGAACATGGTATATGCTTCCATTTATTTGTATCTTCCTTAATTTCTTTCTTCATTGTTCTGTACTTTTCTGAGTATAGGTCCCTTACCTCCTTGGTTAAGTTTATTTCTAAGCACTTTATTTTTCTTGTTGCTATGGTAAATGGGATTTGTTTTCTAGCTTATATTTCTGATATTTCATTATTGGTATACAAAATTTCTGGATATTGACTTTATATTCAGCTATTTTGCTAAATTTGCTTATTAGGTCAAGTAAGTTTTTGGTGGAGCCAATCGGGTTTTGTATGTACACTATCATATCATCTGCAAATAATGACAGTTTGACTTCCTCCTTTCCAATTTGGATACCTTTGATTCCTTTTTTTCCTCTGATAGCTATGGCTAGAACTTCCAAGACGGTGTTGAACAGAAGTGGAGAAAGTAGACAGCCATGACTTGTTCCTGATCTTAGGGGGAAAGCTTTTAGTTTTGCCCATTGAGTATGATGTTGGCTTCATGTTTCTCATAGATGGCCTTTATTATGTTGAGGAATGCTCCCTCTATTCCCATTTTGCTGAGGGTTTTTATCATAAATGGTTGCTGTACTTTATCAAATGCTTTTCAGCATTTATGGATATGATCATATGGTTTTTATCTTTCATTTTATCAATGTGGTGTATTACATTTATTGATTTACAAATGTTGTACCATCCTTGCATCCCTGGGATGAAACCCACTTGACCATGGTGTATGATCTTTGTAATGTACTGCTGGATCTGGTTGGCCAATGTTTTGTTAAGAATCTTAGTATCTATGTTCATCAGAGGTATTGGCCTATGGTTTTCTTTCTTAGTTATGTCTTGACCTGGTTTTGGGACTAGAATAATATTGGCCTCATAGAAAGAGTTTGGGAGTCTTCCCTCTTCCTGTATTTTTTGGTATAGGTTGAGAAGGATAGGAGTTAGTTCTTCTTTAAATGTTTTGTAGAATTCACCTGTGTATCCATCTGGTCCAGGGCTCTTGTGCTTTGGGAGATTTTGGATTACTTCTTCAATTTCACTAGTTGTTATTGGCCTATTCAGGATTTCTGCTTCTTCTGGGTTCAGTTTTGGTAGATTATACATTTCCAGAAATTTGTCCGTTTTACCCAGGCTGCCATATTTCTTGTCCTATAGTTGTTTTTAGTAATTTCTTACAATACTTTGCATTTCTAAAGTATCAGTTGTGATTTCTCCTCTGTTGTTTTTGATTCTGTTTATTTGGGTCCTCTTTCTCTCTTGATGAGTCTGGATAAAAGCTTGTCCATTTTGTTAATTTTTCCAACCAACCAGCTCCTGGAATTGTTTATTCTTTGAATTGTAGTTTGAGTATCTAAGTTATTTAGTTCTGCTCTGATCTTGATGATTTCCTTCCTTCTACTTGCTCTGGGCTTTGTTTGTTGTTGCCGCTCTATTTCTTGCAGCTTTATGGTTAGGTTGTTTGTGTAAGCTTCTTCTGACCTTTTATGGTAGGCCTATATTACTATGAATTTCCCTCTGAGGACCACCTTTGCTGTGTCCCATAGGTTTTGGGCTGTTGTGTATTCATTGTCTTTTGTTTCCAGAAACTTTTTGATTTCATCTTTGATCTCATTGTTAACCCATTCATTACTTAAAAGCATGTTATTCAGTCTCCATGAGTTAGAGTGTTTTTTTTTTTTTTCCCCCTTGAGGTTGGTTTCTAGTTTCAATCCATTGTGATCTGAGAAGATGCTTGGTATGATTTTAATTTTCCTGTATTTGTGGAGGCTTGTCTTGTGACCTACCATGTGGTCTATCTTTGAGAATGTTCCATGTGAATTTGAGAAGAATTTGTATTTTGCTTCTTTGGGGTAAAAGACCCTGTAAATATCAGTTAGGTCCATTTCCTCTAGAGTGTTGTTCAATGCCACCACATCTTTGGTGATTTTTTGTTTGGAAGATCTGTTCATTGTTGATAGTGGGGAATTAAAATCCCCTACTATTAGTGTGTTGCTGTCCATATCCATCTTGAAGTCCTCCAAGATTTTCCTTATATATTTCAGAGATCCTACGTTGGCTGCATATATGTTGACCAGAGTTATTTCTTCTTGATGGATTGTTCCCTTAAGTATTATGAAATGTCCTTCTTTCTCTTTTTATGGCTTTCATCGTAAAACCTATTTTGTCTGAAATAAGTATTGTTACTCCAGTCTTTTTTCATGTCCTTTTGCTTGATATATATTTTTCCATCCCTTCACTTTCAATCTGTGTGGATCTTTTGTTCTGAGGTGGGTCTCTTGAAGACAGCATATATGTGGGTCATGTTTTCTTATCCATTCGGCTACCCTATGTCTTTTGATTAGCACATTTAATCCATTTACATTTAAGGTTATTATTGATTGATACTTATTTATTGCCATTTTCCCACTTTGTATCTGTGTTCCTCTTTGTCTCTGTTTCTTCATTTTTTTTTTTTTTTTTTAAAGCAGACCATTTAGCATTTCTTGCAATTCTGGTTTGGTAGAGATGTGTTCTTTTAGTCTTCATTTTGTCTGGGAAATTCCTTATTTCTCCTTCTATTTTGAAAGAGAGCCTTGCTAGATAGAGTATTCTTGGTTGCAGGCCTTTGTTTTCTGTTACATGGAATATTTTTTGCCATTCTCTTCTGGCTTGTATTGTTTCTGTTGAATAATCATTTGATAGCCTTATTGGAGCCCCCCTTATATGTCTTTTGCTGTTTCTCTCTTGATGCTTTTAGGATCCTTTCTTCATCTCTGAAATTTGCCATTTTAATTATAATGTGTCTTAGAGTTGGTCTGTTTGGGTTGATCTTCACTGGGATCCTCTGTGCTTCCTGAACTTGAGTAACATTTTCACTCGTCATGTTAGGGAAATTTTCTATCATTAGTTTTTTGAACAGGTTTTCCATTCCTTGTTTCTCTTCTCCTTCTAGTATCCCTATGATATGGATATTATTGTGTTTCATGTGGTCCTGCAGCTCTCTTAAAACCTTTCTTGTTTAGCCTTTTTTCATTCTGCTGCACTGTCTTGGAATATTTTTCTATGTTGTCCTCCAACTCGCTGATCAGGTCCTCTGCGTCCTCTAGCCTACTGTCGATTCCTTCCATTGTATTTGTCAATTCAGAAATTTTATTCTTCATTGCCTCCTGGCTCTTAATGATAGTTTCTAAGTCCTTTTTAATCCTGATGTAGCTCTCAGTAAGAGAGCTTACATCAGTAAGTTCCTTGTAGCTTCCCTGGAGTTCTTTGTAGTTCCCCTGGAGTTGTTTATAGTTTTCTTTGAGCTGGCTGAGCTCATTGAGCTTCTTTATCATCATTCTTTTGAATTCCATATCTGATAGTTTGTGTGCCTCTGTTTCATTTAGTGATCTTTCTGGGGATGGACTGATTCCCC